>BQNB010036803.1:1375-49873 GCA_026074375.1 Tanacetum coccineum | reverse complement strand
TTATCCCGGATCTCCAAACTTTCCCTAAGGACAAATGAATGCAGGGATCGAGTCGAGCTTGCGACTCGGTGAACAAAAATAAGCCGCTTCGTGGTAGTTCACCCCATGCTTATCCATTTTCCTTTTTTTCTAAATAATGTGTTGTGATGAGTTGAGGCTAGTCTTTTTCGTTCTTTGTGTTTGTTGTTTGTACTTGTGATTTTTGCAGGATGAACCCAACGAATTTTGAAGCATCTCGTGTTCGATGTTGTGTCCCGTTTCACTCGAGCTTCTTATCCTTTATTTGAATTTAGTTTGGGGAAATCCGATATCCTTTCATCTTAATCGATTAACGTCTATCTTTGCATAATTAATAAACGGCTTAGATTTTCGTAGAGACCCGCCTTAAACATTGAGGATAATGTTTCGTTTTAGTTTGGGGAGGGAATCTATCGATTTGATGTTACCTGCTTATTGTTTTGTTCTCACGTACCCGTTTTTCACCAAAAATAGCAAAAATTTTAAATTTTTCAGTCTTGTTATTTAGTTAAATATTCTTAAAAAAAATGAAAAAAAAGAAAAAAAATGTTACGACACGAATGTAGGTTTTCCGTTGGTGAGAATAAGAAGTAATTTTTGACCCGATCGAACGTGTAGAGTTCTAGCTTTCTCCCTTAACAATTAATGATGATAGTTTGTGCTAGTCTCATGCTAGACTTGAAATCATTAGTAAATGAAGACTTGTGCTAATCTCAAGTAGATTTTAAATATGCCGAGTTGGATTTTATATAGGCTAAGTATTTGCGAATTTCTTTATTAAAGATTTTAAATTGCAAAGAATAAGAGATGATAGTGTTGATTACGAATTAGAATGCTAAACAAGGTTTATTTGGAAAACTTAAAGGCTTATAAAAATAACTTGTGGTTTTTCTTCCCCGAAGTTCTTAAAATGATTAATATTACGTGTTCTCTTTAATTTTTACAAATTAGAGTTATACTCTTAAGAGTTTAATCAACATATTCAGAGAAAAAGCTTTATCAATGATAATAGCTAATCATTTGTAAATAAGAATTTTGGTTCAAGTTTATACTTTGGTTTTCTAAAACGAAATTTTTCTATTTGCAAAAATAATGTGTTATTCATAAAAAAATGATGATAAAAAAGAAAATATATAGTTGGTAAATAAAAAGGATGCAAATTATAAATCCTTAGTATCAATAAATTAATGTACAAACTCCATCGCAATAAAGTACATGGGCATTTGTCGGTTCGTTCCCGATGTGACATCGAAAGAAAGGGTGGAGGATGTATATTTAGGGTCGGTATCATAATAAGTACACTGACTCTTGTCGGAGGCGTGGCCGATGTGTCGTCGAAAGAAAAGTGATACCGGTTCCTAGCCTAATAATGTAAATAGTAATGTTAAAGTTGCAAGTTAGAAAATAAATAGTAAAAGTTTCATTCTCTAAAACCAAAGTATTCTTTTGAACCAATGTTTGCAAAAGTCTACAAGGCTTTTTCATCTGAAGTTCATGCGTTTCGATTATTATTCTTTGGATGGGGTCTCAATAACCTTAGCACTTACCCGATGACGGTGGGATGCTAGAGAAGAAAGTCATTTATGGGGACAATGTGAACTAACGATGTCTTTTTTAATAAGCTAAGGGAGGTTTTGTTTGGTTGGAGTTGTGATCTTACTAAGTGATTCAACATATTAGCACAAAAGGCCCATGTGTAAAGCTTTTAGATAGTCGGATTTTCTAACTATCTAAACTATGTGGGATTTAATGGTTTAAATTAATTTGAGCTCACACACTTAAATATTTTGATTTATGTTGGAGAGAAATTTCAACAAGTTTGTAATTATATGTAGTCTTAGGCATCTTGGCTTCGTACTTAACGGTGATCTTATTTTTAAGCTTTGTATGGGAAGTGAAAAAGTCGGGAATGTGAAGTTATCTTTTAGACCAACTTAATGGTGCTTTATTGTTCCTATGCATCCTAAAGTTATACCTCTAGGTAGTGGAAAACAATACATTATGTCAACACAAGAATAAGTTGTAGTTAGGTAGTTAATTATTAAGAAAAATCAAAAAAAAAGAGAAAAAAAGTTTTGAAAATGGGAAAACGGGTGTTTTATAACTTGTGATCTCTTAGCTCTCTCAACAAAAATCTTTGCTACTTTTCAAAGGTTTAGTTTGAAGAAGTTTTGAGGTATTTGGTTATAAGGCATGTAATATTGCGTGAGGACACGCAATCGTTTAGTTTGGTTAATTTTGATAGGTGTAAAATACACATATCCGTTAACACCAAAAATGACACTAAATGACCAAAAACACACTTAAAATGGCAAAAATATGCTTGTTTTGTGTTTGTGTGTATGCAGGTACGGATAAGACAAAAATCACAAGAAAACCGTCAAAAACGGGCAAACACGGACACGAGGAACGGAAGAGCACAAAAGAAGCCAGGAAATCAAGCCAGTATGTCAAAGCTCTCAGTCAACTATGGGTCAACAAAAGTCAACCACAAGAAGACAAAGACCTCAAAGTTCCAAATCAGTCCTTTAAGTTTCAGAAGATTACACAAATGGTCCTTGAAGTGTAATGGGCCCTAAACCTATCAAAAACAACACCCGGATCCAAAGCCCAAAAGTCCAAGCCCAATTACCCATACCCGACCCAAAACCCTAAACCATAACCCTTGACACTAAGTCTAGGGACCATTCCTGCCAAAGATAAAAGTTATTTTACACTTGGTCTTATATTAAACAAAGAGAAGGACCTAGTTTGCCAATAGCCCAAAGTTTAAATCCATTTTACCCGTTTTCAGTTATAAAAAGGCGCCAACACTATTCATCGTCCCTTCAAAAAATTACCACGCAATCAAATCAAAGGGCTTTTACTAATTAAAGGGTAAGGAGGACAATTCATGGGCTAAAGTACACGTGGGCAGGGTCATTACATCATCAAACAACACCCGGATCCAAAGTATTAAAAAAATGAATGAAAAATAATAATAAGTGTTAAGACACGAATGTAGGTTTTCCGTTGGTGAGAATAAGAAGTAATTTTTGACCCGATCGAACGTGTTGAGTTCTAGCTTTCTCCCTTAACAATTAATGATGATAGTTTGTGCAAGTCTCATGTAGACTTTAAACATGCTAGACTTGAAATCATTAGTAAATGAAGACTTGTGCTAATCTCAAGTAGATTTTCAATATGCCGAGTTGGATTTTATATTGGCTAAGTATTTGTGAATTTCTTTATTAGAGGTTTTAAATTGCAAAGAATAAGAGATGATAGTGTTGATTACGAATTAGGATGCTAAACAAAGTTTATTTGGAAACCTTAAAGGCTTATAAAAATAACTTGTGGTTTTTCTTCCCCGAAGTTCTTAAAATGATTAATTATACATGTTCTCTTTAATTTTTACAAATTAGAGTTTTACTCATAAAAGTCTAATCAACATATTTAGAGAAAAAAACTTTATCGATGAAGTCAACATCAATTATAAATAAGAATTTTAGTTCAAGTTTATACTTTGGTTTTCTAAAACGAAATTTTTCTATTTGCAAAAAATAATGCGTTATTAGTAAAAATGTATGAAAAAAAATGAATATGAAAAAGAAAAAATGTAGTTGGTGAATAAAAAGGATGCAAGTTATAAATCCTTAGTGTTAATAATTAATATACAAACTCCATCGTAATAAAGTACATGGGCATTTGTCGGTTCGCTCCCGATGTGACATCGAAAGAAAGGGTGGAGGATGTATATTTAGGGTTGGTATCATAATAAGTACGCGAGCTCTTGTCGGAGGCGAGGCCGATGTGTCGTCGAAAGAAAAGTGATACCAATTCCTAGCCTAATAATGTGAATAGTAAATAATAATGTTGCAAGTGAGAAAATAAATAGTAAAAGTTTCATTTTCTAAAACCAAGGTATTCTTTTGAGCTAAGGTTTGCAAAAGTCTACGAAGCTTTTTCATCGAAAGTTCATGCGTTTCGGTTAGTATTCTCCGGATGGGGTGTCAAAAGCCTTAGCACTTACCCGATGACGGTGGGATCGCTAGAGAAGAAAGTCATTCATGAGACAAGTGAACCAATGATGTCTTGGCTAAGGAGGTTTTTGTTTGCTTTGAGATGTGATCTTGCTAAGTGATTAACATATTTGCCCAAAAGGCCCATGTGTAAAGCTTGGTCGGATTTCATCTATCTAATATGTGGATTTAATGGTTTAAATTAATTTGAACACACACCTTAATATATGATTTATGTCGGGAAGAGGAATTCACAAGTTGTAATTATAAGTAGTCTTAGCATCTTAGTTCGTAATTAGCAGTGATCTTATTTTTAAGCTTAGCATGGGAAAAGTGAAAAATCGGGGATGATGAAGTTATCTTTTAGACACTTAATTGTGCTTTTTGTTCTATGATCCTAAAAGTTACCAATGAGGTAATGAAAACAATACATTATGTCAACACAAATAAGTTGTAGTTAGGTAGTTAATTATCAAGAAAAATCATAAAAAGAGAAAAATCTTAGAAAATGGGAAGTCGGGTGTTTTATAACTTGTGATCTCTTATCTCTCTCAACAAAAATCTTTGCTACTTTTCAAAGGTTTAGTTTGGGGAAGTTTCGAGGTATTTGGTTATAAGGCATGTGATATTGCGTGAGGACACACAATCGTTTAGTTTGGGGAATTTTGATAAGTGTAAAATACACATATCCGTTTATACCTAAAAATAACCCAATTAAACCCAAAACAAACCAAAAATGGCAAAAATATGCTTGTATTTGTGTTTTGTGTGTGCAGGTATGGATAAATAAAAATCACAAGAAAACAGTCAAAATCAAGCAAGCACGGACACGAGAATCAGAAGAGTACAAAAGCCGAAAGCAAAGCCGGGAAAGTCAAGCCTCAGTCAAATCCAGTCAATCAATGGTCAATAAAAGTCAACAAAGCCCATCTTCCTTTTTAACATCCACAAGGGCTAGTTTTGCTATTTTCGAAAGTTATTTATAACTAAAAAGAGAGGAAAGAAAGAGAAGGACCACTTGTGCAAACTCCCCAAACTCCAACAGTTTTAACTGTCGAAATAAGGGCGCCAAAGGTGTTACTATTCACCTTTCTTCCCCATTTCACCATCCAGAGTAAATCAAAGGGGTTTTCCAAATTAAAGGGTGCTTAAGTCAATTCATGAGCTCTCTAACACAAATGAAGGGACAAATCAGTCTTTATCAAAGGATTACTTAACCTCCCCTCAAGAAGAGCCACGTCAACAATGGTGAAAGCACAAATTTATGTGGGTTTTTGTGCTAAAACACTCACAAAAGAAGCACAAACGTCACATCAATGGAATGACACGCTGGCAATCCTCAGGTGTCCACAATTTGATCAAACGGCCACAATTGATGCTTGAATGATTGAAGAAATGATTGGCCAAGATTGAAAGATTGGAGAGCAGGGCTAGAGATCCTAGAAGCTTCTTTCAGCGCCTATAAAAAGGCCTCTCCTCTCACACACACGATATCTAGTTTTTTTTAGTAATTTTTAGTCTAGCTTAAATTTGTATTTTTCTTAAATGTAATTTTCCTTTTTCAAGAAATGTAATCAGTTTCTTTAATTAATGAAATTCAGTCTTTAATATTTTAAATCTCATTTTTAAGCTCTCATTTAAAGTCATAAACTCTCTTAATAAGCCATATTGTCTCAATAAGCTAATAAGCTCTTTTAAAGCTCTTTCAGTCTATAAGCTGAAATAGAGCTTATTGAATTCAGAATTAATCTTACTTAAACCTTAAATCAGTTTAATCTTTCATGGATCTCATTGGATATGAGCTTTTTGGAAGGGGATCTTAAATTGGAAGAGATCCCAAGGACTTTACTCTAGCTTATCTAATAAGCTAGGGAGCTTGTATGCTTTTTTTTATTTCATAATGGTCCTCTTGTTAGTAGAGGAGTTTGTAAGTTTCTCTTTCATTTTCCTTTAAATTCTAGCTTTAAATAATGATATCATTGCTTGCTATGTTTAGATCTGCTTATTTGTTTATTCTCTTTGCTTATTAGTGCTTATTTGAGTTAATCTAGTTAACTCTTCATTAGTTGTTTATCTGTTTCATTTTTCTGTGATGTTTAAATCATAGATTTTCATTTTTTGTCTTAAAAACTTTAAAAACCATAAAATATAGTAAAATGTATAGGTTTAGATTATTGTTTACTTATTTAGTTGATATAAGGAGTTTTACTCTATAATTGTCTGGTAGTTATTACTTGTTCATTTAAATGTCAACTTAAAAGCGTTTCCTAAATCGGTCTTAGTTTTTATGGGGTGTTTGGTTTTGTGCACTCTGAATTGCATAAGCACAGTACTAACATAAGTTAGTACTGCTGAACCTTTTCACTACCAGTACTAACCATCAGTTAGTACTGTTAGCTTAGATTTTAGCTTGCCAAAATCAGTAGGATTAAGTTTAGTTATAGCTTATTATAAATTTAGTTTTAGCTTACATTTTCTAGCTTATTTCATAGCTTAATTCTGTTCTTAAAAGTCCAATTGCATCAGCAGTACCTTCAAGTGAAAGTACTGCTGAACCTTTACACTAGCAGTACTAACATCAGTTAGTACTGCTGACTTCTTGGCTTAATTTAGAACAGCAATCTTAGGATTTAGCTTATCAAACTTAATAGAACTTAAGTTTAGTTATAGTTTATTATATTTTAAGTCTTTAATTTTGTTTTCTAGCTTATTATCTTAGCTTATTTTGCTGTCAAAAGTCATAAAAAACCCGAAAATTCCAAAAACAGTACTTAGAATCTTTAGGATTTTAATTTGTTAAATCAGCTTACAAGTCTAGATTTTATAGCTTATTTAGATGGATAATAAGTAGATTAATAAGTTCTTAAAGTTTTAAAGTCTAGTTTAGCTTATTAAGTTTTCTAGTCTATTTGGAGTTTGTGTTACTTTGCTTATTTCCTGAGTTTGCTTGTTTCATGCTTAATTTCAGTAGTTTAAAAGCACTTCTAGCTTAGTTTTCTTTGCATTTTTAGATTAAGCACATCATAAGCTTTCTAGATCACTTTCCCTTTTTAGAATTAAGCTTATTTGAGGCATTTTTAGCTGGTTTTGGTAAAACATAGCCCGCAAAGCCTTAGTTTCTGTAACAGCTTATTGTGGAAGTCTTTTAGGCTTATATTTGAGTTTCAGACTATAGTGCTTTTGTTAAAGTTGTTCCTCCTAGCTTCCTTTACAACTTTGCTCTTTTAAGTTTTTAGTGATAAGCACTTTTAGAATTTAAGCTTTATTTGGCGTAGTTTGTTGTGGGGTTAGTCTAAGGGACCTTGCTGTAATCTTTCTGTTTTAGTTGTTTTCCAGTTAATCCTTGCCCGTTAAATGTTTTAGCCCGTTAGTCCTCAAGTCTTTTTCACAGTTAGTCCTTAAGTTAGTTTTTAATTAGTTTATTAAGTTTTAATTAATAATTAGGGTTAAGTTTTAATTAGTTATTATTAGTCTTTTAAGCAAAAAGTAAAATATTAGGGCTTTTATTTTTAATAATTTTCGGCACTCTTTTTATTTAGTGAAATTTGAGTTTACATTTTTAGGGTAAAATTTTTATTTTTTCATTTGTAAAGTTGCGTTTCCATTATATTTAATTGCTTATTTTAAATCTTTTCCAACATCAAATATCTTTGCTAAATTCAATTCAGGACATCCGAACTTAAACGTAGTTTCAATTTCATAGTCGTTGGGGAACACGACGCAGGGTGTTCATATTTAACGGTTTAATAAGTATATTATTTAATTTTATATATTATTTTTTAAGTCTTAAACTTTTTACCTTGGTTAAAGGTGAATAGTTGGAATTTACCTTATGTAGTATTTTTATTATTTTATTTATAAGGTACGTAAAACTGCGATACACATTTCCAACTTCATCTTGAGACGGCTTACCACCTTGAGACCGATTGGTCAGATGGTGAGCGTACCATTCTGGACCTGGAAGATATGTTACGAGAATTGGTGTTATGGATTTTGGTGGCAGTTGGGATACTCATCTCCCGTTGGTTGAGTTTTCTTATAATAACAGTTACCACGCGGTGATTAAGTGCGCGCCATTCGAGGCTCTGTACGGGCGGAAGTGTAGATCCCCCGATATGGACTGAAGTGGGAGAAAGTCAGCTTATTGGACCAGAAATTGTGCAAGAAACGACAGAAAAGATTTTTCAGATTAAGGAAAGGTTGAAAACGGCAAGAAGTCGCCAGAAAAGCTATGCTGATAAGAGGCGTAAGCCTCTTGAATTCAAAGTTGGAGACCGAGTGTTACTTAAGGTATCTCCGTGGAAAGGAGTGGTACGATTTGGTAAGAAAGGAAAGCTGGCACCACGGTATGTGGGACCGTTTAAAATACGTAAAGGTGTTGGACGGTAGCTTATCGACTAAAGTTACCCCATGAGCTGAGTTGTGTTCATGACATGTTTCATGTGTCGAATCTCAAGAAATGTTTGGCGGAACCAGATGTTCAAGTGCCCTTGGATGAAATCGAGATTGATGAAAATCTGCGTTTTGTCGAAGAGCCTATTGAGATAGTGGAACGAGATGTGAAAAAGCTAAAGCGAAGAAGAATCCCATTGGTCAAGGTACGTTGGAACTCTCGGCAAGGAGCTGAGTATACTTGGGAACGTGAAGACCAATTCCGGAAGAAATATCCGAATCTCTTCCCCGAATCCGTACCTTCTTCAGGTGTTGCAACCCCTCGAGCTATTGAGGACAAGGCTCTTCTTAAACGGAGGAGACTGTATCGTTCCTATATTTTCAGGTTATTACGAACATTCATCTATTTTACTAAATATTTTTTTTTCTTGACGTACGGTTTACTTTTAATTCTTATTTTTTGTAAAATAGCGAGGTAAACTAATAATCAACAATTAACGTTAAACGGGACACCAAACGATATTAAAGCTTTCATCAGCAAGCAATATATTATTTTCACGAAAGTAATTATAAACCTTTTTATTTTAATTTTATTGGTGCGTATAAACAGTTTACGTTTCGCAATAAATCATTTAGGCATACCCGGAAGCACCAAAACTTTTCTACGCTTCAATCAATACCACTTTATACATTACCCAATTATTCAATATTATATCTGACATTTTACAAAATATACATGCCGATTATAATAGTGAAGACTAAGATTATTTCAAAACTTGGCAAAACATGTTCCTAATTCCAGTAGGATGTTCCATTCTGTCTTGAGGACCATGATCCATAACACTCCCTATATACCCCTTTATATAAACCTCGTGTTTTAGGTCATTGTACGACATTATGTAATTCACTATTTATTTTTAGGGTTTTACGCGTTTGCTTTAAATCGTAACCGTTAAGTGAAATCGCGTAAACTAAAAATGATCATTCAATGTAAACGGGCATTAAACGATTAAATGTTTACATCAAGAAAGTGTTATATGATTATTTATAGGATAATTATTAACATTGCACATTTTATTTTTTATTGGTTACATTAAGTGGTTACGTTTCACGATAAAGTACGTTTAGGCCTTCCCGAAAACACGTTAACTTTAACGCTTCATCAAATACCAAAATTTGCTACAAATACTTAATGTTTATTAAAAAACTTAAATATGTATTCACTTTATACATAATCCTCATGAAATAATTCAAATCAAACTCTACCATGTGCAAGTTATACATTTTATTAAATCTATACTACATTATACTTCAAATAATACATTTATACACTAAGTAAAAGATCAAAAGATATTTCTAAACCCTCCCCTAGCATATGAAGTGTGACATCTTATGGACTAGGAAGCCAAGATAAGACAATAAACCTTCACAAATCTCTTCGCAAAAGATCTTGCAATGCCACTTGAATCAGGGATCTAGGCCATTCTTATCCCTAATAAGCCATATCTTGTTCTCATGTCTTCCAATCCTTGCCACCTTTCATATGATCAACTAGACATCAAAAATATCTCATATGGTCACCAAGTAGTATATATATGCATGCATGTGTGAGCTAAGAACTCATACTCATCACTTCTTTACAAGAAAATCACAAAAACACTCCCTTTGTCACTCATTCTAACCCACGGCTCAAAAAACTTAACTTAAACCAAATCCATAGTTTGATTTTCTATCATTATACAAGCATACACACATCATATTTAAGGTATTCTAAGAAGGATCCAAGACTTGGTTAAGCATTTGCAAGCAAGGAAGCAAGAAAAGGAAATTAGGGTT
This sequence comes from Tanacetum coccineum, assembly GCA_026074375.1. NCBI lineage: Eukaryota > Viridiplantae > Streptophyta > Magnoliopsida > Asterales > Asteraceae > Tanacetum > Tanacetum coccineum. Next base: position 39,626 of record BQNB010036803.1, on the reverse strand, counting down.
TTATAAGGAAATTAGGGTTTCTCAAGTTGTGCTTAGCTTTGGGTTTTAATTAGACAAGGTTTAGATTGTGTTTTCTCTCCTTTCAAATGTTCATCATAAGGTCCTCTTCAAACCTTTATCTTTTCATTTTCATGATTATATGTGTTCATATGTTCTACTTAGTTAAATCACCATCTAAGATACTTTTGAATATGTAAAATGAATTTTTACTTATTATCAATGTTTTATAACTACTTATTTACATGTCGTGAAGGGATGCTAATATGTATGATATAATGAAAGTATATTCTCTTGCACACAATTGGTTTAGTAATGAACAATGTATATGAACAAATTAGGGTTTTTATGTTAACTTATGAGTTACAAGTGAAAATGGTGTAGTTAATCTTATTATCTTGGACACTCTGAGCAATGCATGCCAATTGGACTTTTATATATGTAAGACTAAGTATTAAATGTTGTAAAGTAGTTGTAATAAGGCGTTGAAGCTTAATGGTACAAAAATCAAGCTTAAAACATACCGTAATCACAAAATTTCAAACTTTCTGTTTTGGTTTGAATTTGGAAGCAGCCATATTAGGTTTTATAAAGATAGTACATCTCATAAGGATTCCAAAATGATAACAAACTAGAAAAACGGATTAATAACGAAGAAGATACACTAGTTACGAGTTTATGACGCTAAATACCTTTATAAAACTAATTTTATAAAAATTACCTATTCATATGCAGTAACTTTATACTTTGTGTAAACATCAATAATATGATAAAACTTTCAATACGAGTACGTCGTCGAAAGAAATTCCTAAAACGGAGCTTTATAAACGATTAAGATACGACATTTAGTGGGTTTTGCGTTATAAGTGTAATCTGTAATTAATAGTAAATACCACTATTCACAACAGAATCTTAGAACTTAAAAATTGCAATATTTGATCACTGTCTTAATACGAAGCTGTGGGCATAAGAATCGCGAGAGAAGAGAAAGAAGAGAAACAGACTTAAAACGACAAAGTTGTGTCATTTTTGCTAAAGGCGTATTTATAAATGTGCCCATGAATCATGAACTGTCAATTACTGAAATGTGAGCGCGAATGATTATAGATAGATCTATTTGGGATTGACCTCCCCGTTCGGGTGACTAGCTATCACTGGAAACGAACGTATGTCATGTCGGATTTTGGATGTTACGGGTTGAACATGTCACGGGCAATGTAGGCAATATTTATATATTGTATTCATTTATGTCGAGCTTCGGTGTCATGAGCTTAAGAAAACGTAATTACATTTTGTGATGTCTGCATCTATTGCATTATCACGGGGAAAGTCTTGCCGTCCTGCATATACATTTACATAAACCTATGAAATTCACCAACTTTGACGTTTTAAATGCAATGTTTTTCAGGAGGTCATTAAGCACGAGGTGCGAAGGATACATTGGTGGTTTATATTTGAAGTCATGGCATTAAGATTTAGTATGCATCACATTTTGTAATATCTGTTATGAGGCTTGGTAATCTTTGTAATATTAAAGTAATCAGTAAAGCTTCGGGCTTTGTAAACACATACTTTATTAACTCCAATGTTTGAGTTTTAACGAACTTTTTGGTCGTTCTTATATTATTCTTGTGTTATTGATCTGAGAAGTAACACGCCCCGGACCTTATTGCTGCGACCCATTTTGGGGCGTGTTAAGAGTGGTTTAAGAGCCAAAGGGTTATAGTGAACCAGGTCAAATGTTTTTGTTAGACTATAACGTTTTCAAACATTGCATTCATACAAAGGGGTTTTCACGGGACATACATACACAAATTATGCATTAGTTGGTTGAACTAGATGCATTCATGATTGATATACGTGTTTATAAGATATTACGTATATAAGGATAAGAGTCTTATATTAGCATACTTATATAAGCTAATTTTGAATTTCGATATTATCATGTAGATTCTGAGCATTTCTACAGTTACATTCTCATCAGTTCCATTCCAGTTGAGGCGATCAGACATTGGTTCACAGGAGTCGAGGACCACCCATTATGCCAAAATGACCCATATGCCTTACATAATGGCTGCTTATCAGGTTCCACCATCACGGGACTACGTACCTGGCCCTGAGGAGCCAGAGCAGGCACCACCCTTACCCGTTGACTTACCTTCTGTTACCGGAGCGGGACGGTTGTACCGAAGTATTTACTCCCCCAGAGGATGATGTCTTTCAGCGAGAGCAGCCTTTGCTTGTTGCTACCTCACCCACTGATGATCACATGATTATTTTCCCGAGTCTGATCCGGAGTAGGACGATGAGGATCTCGAGGAGGATCCGCTGATTACCTGGCTAATAGGGACGATGATGATGATGTGATGAGGAAAGGAGGAAGGAGGAGCCTATTCGGAGATGATGTGATGTTGTAGGTTGAATTAGGACGAGGTAGAGGAGGAGGAGGAGGAGCACCAAGCTTGGGCCGGATTGCCGACTCTTTGTCCACTGTACACCCGTTATGACTGCCAAGATTTCTTTCCGGGATGAGCCATCCATATCACTTCCTCTAGGGAAAGAGGTCGAGAGGACTTATTGCTTAACCACCCACCACATCACACTTACTCACTATCATTCTAACATGCCACATATACCATATCCCCAATTTCCAGCATCACCACCAGCATCAGTATTACCCTGCTCACACGTTGCAGTTACTATCTTTTGACCACAGGAAGACAGGCCCAAGATGACACTACCACCTTAGAGAGGGTTTGGGTATGACCTTGGTCCTAGGTACGAGATTGGAGAGAGTTCTGCTGTTAGCTGCACTAGGGACCGGTTGGAGGTCCGTTAGGGAGATCTATGGGTTTGTCTTTTGGGTACTATGGATTACCGAGATCGACGACAGAGAGCGAGGGGTCGGTATGTTTATTTTGAGGATGTTTGGGTTGACCAAGAGAGGATGTTGAGGAGGTGTAGCACGATGACCTGAAGGGGTCAATGCTAGGAGTGATTGAGCTTAGGCTGTCCAGCGGAGCAGGACACGTGTAGGATATCTATGTGTGTTAGAGGATACTCAAGATTGGGCAGACCCTAAATATATCCTGAATTTGTTGAGACATTGATTTGCTTGATAGTCAGTACCACTATGAGACTGCACGACTTTTTTTTTTTTTTTTTTATAGACAAGGTGGCTCTCGGTTTCCCGAGATGCATGGGGGACGCTTTTCAAGAGGTTAGCTTATGACACGTTCGGAGTGATTTATGGCATTGCGTTCGGTTAGTGATGGGTCAGCAGTCAGGTGATTTACAGTTATAGGCAGCTACCGTGTAGGGTTCAGGTTATGACTTAAGAGATGCTTACAGGCAGACCACCAGATGGCAGAGGACCGTTGGCTGAGGCATTAAAGTTGCTAAAAGGACTACAGACACAGATGGTCGAGTTTCAGAGGCAGCATGGACCCGCAAAAGGTCCGGCACAGCCTGATGCACTAGGAGAGGCTGGTAACAGTTCCTAGATTTGGTTATGTTATAGCTATGTTATGCAGCCTGTTAATTATTATGGGTTATTCCCAGCTAGCAGACTGTATAGATCTTTTGTTTTGTTTAGCTACCCAGTATATGTCTTTTGTTCAGGTATTATCTATCTGATACAGCATAATAACGTGTTACGGGGTATATCCTGGCTAGTTGGCTTTGGGTTGTTTCTTTGTCTTGTACCTAAGTGTAAGTAATCATTTTGTATCTGAAACGATCATCGTATGTTTTTCCAAGTTATATATGAAATGGGCGGATTACGTTATCTATGAAATCGATTTATTTAAATGAATGTTGATTTTGTTTATACATGGTAATTTCAATAACAATTGTACATTTTCATGTGTGATGCGATCTCGTTTTTATTTAATGTGTATATGTTATGTCATAGTTGATTTTATGAATTATACGGGTAATTATGTTTTCTTGTGATTTAAAGTAAATGGCACCAAAGAGCAAGGACCACGAGGTTAAACCCACGTGCTACACCAACACCGTTTACAAAACACTGCATACACTTACATCTGTCACTAATGCCAACTGCAAGCAAAGATTGACGAAGGCGTTAATGCTGCACTTGGTAGCTCGAGGATACAACCCAGGATGGCGATGATAGCCATACTTCAGGATCACGGGTTGCCAGGAAGGCCTGTGCAAGTTGCTCAGTGATGCACCTACCGGGACTTCCCTAAAATGCCAACCTTGAACTTCAATGGGCCTATGGGAGTTGTTGGACTCATAGTGGTTTGAAAGATTAGAGTTGTTCATAGCATATGCAACTGTACTGTAGCATGCCAGGTCAAATTTGTCTACGTGTACCCTGCAAGGAAATGCTTTACATGGTGGAAACTCCCAACGGTAAAACCAATACTCTAAAGCGCCCATGAAATTGCCATAGAGGAACATGAAAAAGATGATGACAGACAAATACTGCCTAAGGGGCGAAGTTAAAAGCTAGAGTTTGAAATGTGATTTTAAAGTTAAAGGGTACCGATGTGTGTACTATAGCCAACGTTTCCACAGAACTGGCCTAATGTGCGATTCGAATGTTGCCGGAGAAATAGACAAAGTTGAGAAATATGTCGGAGGCTTTTGCCCGACCGATCCATGGCAGTGTGATGGCAACTAAGCCCAAAAACTATGCAGGATTGCATTGAGTTCGCCACTGAAACTCCTATGGACAAGAGATTAAAGATCAACACTTGGGCTGAACGTCAGGCTGACAACAAAAGAAAGTCTGATGACACTGTCAGGAACAACCAGAATCAGCAACGAAACAAGAGACAAAACACTGGAAGAGCTTATGCCACAGGAAATGGTGATAGGAAACCATACGGAGGGCCTAAACCTCTGTGTTCCAAATGTAACTATCACCATGATGGTCCTTGTGCTCCCAAATGCCACAAGTGCAACCGATTTGGTCATTTAGCTCGTGACTGCAAGAATCCCCCAAATGTCAACACTGGGGCTAATCAGAGGGCTTGTTTTGAATGTGGTGCTCAAGGGCATTTCAAGAAGGATTGTCCAAAATTGAAGAACAACAACAACCGGGGTAATTAGACTGGAAATGCCAAGGCTCAGGCAAAGGTGTATGCCGTGGGCAATGCAGGGGCAAACCCGGACAACAATGTCGTCACGGGTACGTTTCTCCTAAACAACCGATATGCATCTATTTTATTTGATACCGGTGCCGATAGGAGTTTTGTATCTACTGCATTTAGCTCTCGAATTGTTATCACTCCAACTGCATTAGATCATGATTATAATGTCGAACTAGTCGACGGGCGAATAGTTAGGTTAAATACTATTATCCGGGGTTGTACGTTAAACCTATTAAATTATCCTTTCAACATAGACCTAATGCCTGTAGAACTAGGTAGCTTTGACGTGATAATTGGTATGGATTGGTTGGCAAAGTACCATGCCGTTATTGTCTGTGCGGAAAAGATCGTTCGTATTCCTTTTGGAGATGAAATTTTAATCGTTCGAGGTGACGGAAGCAGCAATGAACATGGGACCCGATTAAACATCATCTCGTGTACTAAGGCTCAAGAGTATTTAACGAAGGGATGTCACGTATTCTTAGCAAATATCACCACAACCAAAGACGAAGACAAGTCAAAGGGGAAACGACTTGAAGATGTGCCAGTTGTTCAAGAATTTCCTAAAGTTTTTCCTGAGGACTTGCCGGGTATACCACCCACTCGACAAGTGGAGTTTTGAATCGATTTGGTACCTGGTGCTACACCTGTAGCACGGGCACCATATAGATTAGCACCGTCCGAAATGAAGGAACTAGCGGAGCAACTACAGGAACTTACGGACAAAGGCTTCATAAGACCAAGTTCCTCACCCTGGGGAGCTCCGGTTCTGTTTGTAAAGAAGAAAGATGGGTCTTTCCGGATGTGCATCGATTACAGGGAATTGAACAAACTGACAGTGAAGAACCGCTACCCACTCCCAAGGATCGATGACCTATTCGACCAGCTGCAAGGGTCGAGTATTTATTCAAAGATCGATCTGAGGTCAGGGTATCACCAGTTGAGAGTTCGAGAAGAAGACATTCCCAAGACTGCATTCAGGACTCGATACGGTCACTATGAATTCCAAGTCATGTCTTTTGGTTTGACTAATGCACCGGCCGTGTTCATGGACCTTATGAACCGGGTGTGTAAACCGTATCTGGACAAGTTTGTAATTGTCTTCATCGATGACATTTTGATCTACTCCAAAAGTAAGAAGGAACATGAAGAACACCTTAGGCAGATCTTGAAATTGCTTAAGAAGGAAGAATTGTACGCCAAGTTCTCCAAGTGTGAATTCTGGATCTCCAGGGTACAATTCCTCGGTCACGTGATTGACTGTCGAGGTATTCACGTTGACCCTGCCAAGATTGAATCTATCAAAGATTGGGCGTCTCCTAAAACACCAACAGAGATTCGCCAATTTTTGGGCCTTGCCGGCTATTATAGAAGATTCATCGAAGGGTTTTCAAAGATCGCCAAGTCAATGACCAAACTAACCTAGAAAGGTGTCAAGTTTGATTGGGGCGATAAACAAGAAGCAGCTTTTCAACTGTTGAAGCAGAAGCTGTGCAGTGCACCAATCCTGGCCTTACCTGAGGGAAGCGAAGATTTCATCGCATACTGCGATGCTTCAAAGAGGGTTTGGCGTCTGTGTGATGTGCAAAGAAAAAGGTGATTTCTCTTATGACATCACGCCAGTTAAGTCACTCTCATCTCTTTGAAAAATAACCAGTCTCCTGACTCATGATTTAGAACTTGGGGCAGTAGTGTTCGCTCTAAAAATTTGGAGGCACTATCTGTACGGAACCAAGTGCATGGTGTTCACTGATCAAAAAGATTTACCAACACATTCTGATCAGAAGGAATTAAATATGAGGCAACGTCGCTGGTTAGAGTTGCTAAGTGATTACGATTGCAAAATTCATTATCACCCCAGGGAAGGCGAATGTTGTTGCTGCGATGCCTGAGCATAAGAATGAGAATACCGCACTAAGGGTTAGGGCCTTAGTGATGACCTTAATGGATTGGATCTTCCTTACAAATCTTGAATAGCACAGAGATGAAGCACGAAAGCCAAAAAACATCAGAAAGGATGTTAGGATATATTTGGTTTGAGAATTCAAAAAGATCCGGAGAAACTTATAAAGGAAAAGTTGAACTACGTACGAAGGAACTATGTTAACTAAATAGCGGAGTAGGAACCATTGTTATGGCGACTTAAGGACTGTGATCATGCACGAGTCCCACAAGTCTAAATACTCTATTCATCCGGGTTCTGACAAAATGTACCAGGATATGAAGAGACTATACTGGTGGCCCAATATGAAAGCCAACATCGCCACCTATGTTAGCAAATGTTTGACCTGTGCTAAGGTCAAGGCCGAACATCAGAGACCATCGGGTTTGTTAGTACAACCCGAGATACCTCAATGGAAGTGGGACAACATCATGAAGCTTCCTAAGTCATCACAAGGTTATGACACTATTTAGGTGATCGTTGACCGACTTACAAAGTCTGCCATTTTTATGCCAATGAGGGAAACAGATCCTATGGATAAACTGGCAAGAATGTACCTAAAGGAGGTAGTCACGAAGCATGGAATACCTGTTTCAATTATCTGTGATCGTGACCCTCGGTTCACATCAAATTTCTAGAGGTCACTTCAGAAGGCTTTGGGTACAAGTTTGGATATGAGTACTGCATATCATCCGCAAACCGATGGACAAAGCGAGAGAACCATCCAAACTCTCGAGGATATGCTACGTGCTTGCGTAATCGACTTTGGAAATGGTTGGGTTAAACATTTGCCATTAGTCGAGTTTTCATACAATAACAGTTATCATGCTAGCATTAAGGCTGCACCGTTTGAAGCACTTTATGGTCGAAAGTGTCGTTCACCCGTGTGTTGGGCCGAGGTTGGACAAGTTCAACTCACTGGTCCAGAATTAGTGCAAGAAACAACGAAGAGGATCATCCAGATCAAACAAAGGATTCAAACCGCTCGCGATCGACAAAAGAGCTTACGTCATTTACAGCGTAAAGGCGATGAGTTTTCAAGTTGGAGATACAGTTATGCTGAAGGTTTCGCACCCTGGAAAGGGGTCGAACGTTTTTGCAAAACGGGGGAAGTTAAACCCCATGATATGTCTGAAACCTTTCAAGGTTTTAAAAAGGTTGGAACCATTGCTTACAAGCATGAGCTTTTCCTCAAGGAGCTAAGCAGTGTCCTCCAATACGTTTCATGTTTTCCAACTTGAAGAAAATGTTTATTCAAACGACCCTTTAGTCGTTCCGTAGAAGGACTGCAAGTGGATGACAAGATACAATTTGTTGAAGACCTGTAGAAATCTGGATCGCGAAGTCCAAACAATTTAGGGGAAGCCGTGTCCTAATTTTCAAGGTTCGATGGAACTCTAGGTGAGGTCCTGAGTTTACATGGGAACGTGAAGATCAATTCAAGAAAAATATCCACACCCTTCACCAAGACCGCGATGTGATAAGCCTTGAGGACAAGACCATTTAACAGGAGGAAGACTAATAACACCTCGTGTTTAATTAGGTCATTGTAACCACATATGTAATCCACTAATTATTTTTAGGGTTTTACGCGTTTGCTTTTAAATCATAATCGTTAAGCTAAATCGCGTAAACTAAAAATGATCATACAATGTAAACGGGCATTAAACAATTAAATGTTTACATCAACCAAAGTGTTATAATGATATTAGATGATATTATTATCATTGCACATTTTATTTTTATTGGTTACGTTAAGTGTTTACGTTTCGCGATAAAGTACGTTTAGGCCTTCCCGGAAGCACGTTAACTTATCTACGCTTCATCAAATACCCAAAATTATACCCAATACTTAAAGTTTATTTAAAACTTCAAGTATTTATCACTTTATACATATTCATTATGAAGGAATTCAAATCATAACTTACAATGTACAAGTTATACATTTTTCCAAGTCTATACTACATTATACTTCAAATAATGCAAGAATACATTATATAAATGATCAAATACATATCTAGCTTATACATATACATATATTTCGTGTAATATGACTAGGAAAGCAAGATAGGACCAAGGAACCATCACAAATATCTTCCTAAAAGATCTAGCATGCAACTTGAACCATGACTCATCTATGACTAGCCAAATCTTATCAAGATAAGCCCTAGCTTCTTCCATAAGCTTGGCCACCTTGCATACTTCCACTTGACACAAATATTTTCATACCTTGCTATATATATGCATGCACTAGTGTTAAGGGAGTGTGCATCTCTTCATTCACTTTACAAGAGAAATCACAAAATCTCTTCCTTTGTTCTCTCAACACCCCACGGCTCAAAACCCCAATAATACCCAATCCATTGCTTGATTTTCTATCATTATACAAGCATACACACATCATATCTAAGGTATTCTAAGAAGGATTCAAGAGTTGGTTAACCATTTGCAAGGAAGGAATCAAGAAAAGGAAGAAAGGGTTTACTTGGGAAAATTAGGGTTTTCACCTTATATTTTCAAGCCAAGGTTGTTAATCACAAGGGTGTGATTGTTATTCTCATCTCTACTCATCCACACAAGGTTATATATAAAGCTTAATCATTTCATAACTAAGATTTTATGTGTTCATATGTTATATTTAGCTAAATCACCATTTAGGGTACTTTTGAATATGTAAAATGGATATTTACTTATGATTAATGTTATATGGACTTATTTACATGTTATATGAATGGTAATATCATGTTAAAAGGGATGTATAAGTGTTTTAACATGTTGGTTAAGTATGAACATGTATATGTGCAAATTAGGGTTTCAAAAGTTAACTTATGAATTACAAGTGAAAATGGTAGTTAAACTTGTTATCTTGAACACACTTGAGTAAAGTATGATCTAATGGACTTTATATATGTAAAACATAAGATAGAAATGTTGTGAAGTAGTTGTAATAAGGTTTTAAGCCTTAAAGGAAACAAAAATCAAGCTTAGAACATGTCTAAATCACAAAACCTCAAACCTTCTATTTTGATTCGAATTTGGAAGCAGCCATGTTATGTTTTATAAATATAGTACATCTCATAAGGATTCCAAAATGATAAGAAACTTGAAAATCCGATTTATAACGAAGAAGAATACAGCTAATTTATGAGTTACGACGCTAAATAACTTAATAAAACAAATGTTATAAAATTTACTATTCATGGATGAGTAACTAATACTTAGTAAACCCTCAATAATATGATAAAACTTTCAATTACGATAACATGAAGAAAAGAATTGCTAAAATGGAGCTATAACGAAACGATACGACTAAACGGGTTTTTACGTTAATTAAAAGTATAAAAAACGATTTTATACTGTTATGAACAGTAAAAAACACTATTCATCACAGAATCTCAAAAAACTGAAAATGCTGATTTTATGAGCACTCCGCTTGAATACAAAGCGTGGGCATAAGAAACCGAGAAAGGACTTGATAAACGACAAGTTATGCTTTTTTGCTAAATGGCGTAATAATAAATGTTTTTACTTTATAATACGATTTCCTTAACGATTAGATGGTGATATAGCTATATAGATATATATATGTTATTAGTTATCAAAGTGCTATATTACTAGGTAATTTCATAATGAGGCCTCTTCGGATGGCGTATTGACGAGTAGTTGATTATCATTTAAAGTGTCCAACTCCTCGTACGTCAAGTCATGACCACTTAAATAAGATAGCCTGAACGATAGTCACGATGATAACTATATAGATTAATATATTGATTGTTGTTTAGACAACGTACTTGAAATAATCTGATTCGACTATATTAACTAGGTTAGCATCGGAGCGTAGCGTGACACGTTTTTATTTGGGATATTTTATTATCAATTTACTCACTCAAGGTGAGTTCATAGCCCCATGTTTTACAATTATTGATTTACAAGTTTTTGGGGTGAGAAACATATGCATGTTTTACAAATTGGACGCAAGTGTACATTTTATCATGATTACGTTTTGCCTAAGTAGCGATAACCCACTATGCCCATGAATCATGAACTGTCAATTACTGGAATGTGAGCGCGAATGATTATAGATAGATCTATTTGGGATTGACCTCCCCGTTCGGGTGACTAGCTATCACTGGAAACGAACGTATATCATGTCGGATTTTGGATGTTACGGGTTGAACATCATCACGGGCAATGTAGGCAATATTTATATATTGTATTCAATTATGTCGAGCTTCGGTGTCATGAGCTTAGGAAAACGTAATTACATTTTGTGATGTCTGCATCTGTTGCATTATCACGGGGAAAGTCTTGCGGTCCTGCATATACATTTACATAAACCTATGAAATTCACCAACTTTATGTTGACGTTTTAAATGCAATGTTTTTTAGGAGGTCATTAAGCACGAGGTGCGAAGGATACATTGGTGGTTATATTTTGAAGTCATGCATTAAAGATTTAGTCGCATTACATTTTGTATATCTGTTATGGGCTGGAAATCTTTGTAATAATAACAAGTAAACAAGTAAAGCTTTGGGCTTTTGTAACACATACTTTATTAAATCCAATGTATCAGTTTTAAATGACTTTTTGGTCGTTCTTATATTATCTTGTGTTATTGATCTGAGAAGTAACACGCCCCGGACCCTTATTCCGCTGCGACCCAATTTGGGGGTGTTACACTAATAGTTTGTGTCTAGAGTTTGAATATACATGGTTATTGCTGTGGTGTTTTGTAAGTTGTTAGAACTAAAACTGATCGATGGTGAATTGCATGCAATGTATATTGTCATCCTAACTGTGCCAATAAAAAGGTAAAAAAGGACTTCATATTGGTGTTTAAATCCGCGTCTAGGATCCGTCTATATCATCTATAAGTCACTCTTATTTCGTTTTAGGCCGAGGTTTTGTGTCAATGTTTCAAGTCACATTGTAATACCCATAATAAATCGGCATGTTCTTGATCAATAATAAAATAAAATGATAGGTAATGTGTCTTTTTTTTATATGGTGATGCAGAGAGCCAGAAAAGGATTTTTACAAGGAGCCAACAGATTGTCGTTTGAGATTCTTGGATTGGAAAAAGGTTACCTAAACAAAGCCTTTTAATGAACACTAATATGTTTTAGTATAGTTGAGGCATTCTTACATTTTTACTTAGTTTTAATTTATTAATTTATGCATGTATCAGATGTTATATAGTGAGCTTGATATGCATTGGAAGGTCACCAACATATGTGTGAACAGCCGTAAGTTACCAAAAAGCCCACTCCAAATCTAAGTTGATGCATATCTAAGGACCTCTGTTGACCAATCATGCAAGCTAGAGGGGTTTTCATCGGTTCGGTTATCGACTTATCGGGTTGTAGGATTTATTCGGTTCGGTTAGTTAATTCGGTTAACAACACTTTATAAGTATAACTGAACCGAATTTAAATTGGATTGAACCGAAAACCGAAAGCCAAACTGAAAATCGAATAAAATTTAAATTTAATTTTATATTTTTATATAATTTAATTGTATAGATTTTAAGGAAAAAAAATATTACAAGCATAAAAAGTGTTTTTTATTTTAAATTAAAATTTAAATAATTTATATATATATATCAAAAAAATATACATGAACTCGGTTTTCGATTTGGAGGATTGCAAAAATCATATCTTAACCGAAAACCGAAAATTTAATTTGGTTCGGTTTTGATAAATTCAATTCGGTTATAAGTTTGGTTTGATTTTTGATTTTCGGTTTATTCGGTTTAATAAAACCGAACAATGAACAAGCAAATGAGATGTTGGCCCATTATTCAATTTTTTTTACACGTACAGTGACATACTTTGCTCTATTATAACTTTTTTCGACATACAAAGTTCTACTTATCACAATATAAATGCTTACTTTTCATTTTTATAGTTTTTGAGTTCTACTTAAGTACTTATCGCACTATAGATGCTTATATTTCACTATAGATGCTTATTATTAACTATGCTAAATCTTTGATGATTTTCAAAATAAACTATACATTTATTATGGTAAATTATTTCACATTGATTAATAAGTTTCATCTCACAAATTTAATTTTTTTATTTTATGCAAGTTGAATAAATTCACCCTCCTAATATATAAATGAGCAATTATTATTTTTTTGTTAAAATCCCGTGCGTGCACAGGTATTATAACTAGTTTTGATTTATATGAGTAAGTATTGATCCCCTCGAAGGTACCGGTGACTTTGTTTTGCACAAACATATTCAATTATATTATTACAGAGAGTGGTCGTCAGAAACAATAAGGCTGAATGGAGTAAGGCCAAACTCACCATGGTGAGTGTATGCCACCATATCAAACTCGCGCGTGAGTTGGTGCTTGAGTGGTGAGCCACTCACCACAAGTGAGTGGTATTATTTGGGACCCACGTGTTTATATATATAAAAAAATTATTTTCAAACCTTTATTTTTTACTTATAAATACTCACTATTTCACTCGTTTTTTAAACACAATTCATTTATTTTTAAACAAAACTCTCACATTCAGTATTGTATTTTTAACGTAATATTTTTATGATTATGCAATCTTTTTAAATTATGAATTAAAAAATTTAATTTAGTTTGCGTTTTCGTTTTTATTAATTTTGTACGTTTACGTTAACATTTTTATTAATTTCGTACGTTTACGTGAACGTTTTTAATTTATGAATGAAAGTAAATTAAATAAAAAAAATGATGTGTAAGGTAAGTTTGGTATGAAATGTCAGTGTTAAAACGGTTGAAAGGTGCGTAGTAAAGTTGGAAAGAGAAAGCTGACGTGGCGTTGAGGTGGATGGTGAGTTTGATGCTCTTACTCCATCCGGCACATAACAAACCAGCCTTCATGGTTTGCAAATCCAGCCTTGCACTTTTGAATCAAAAGACTTGAATCTAAAAGATACATAACGAACACCTCCCTAGTTTTAAACGGCATACTGGTCTTCGAGCATAAAAAATTAGAAGTTTCATGTTCAATAGCATTGCATATTTAAATCCGCTCAAGAAAGTTGTCCATAATTTCCCTTCACTCTCCTTCCAAAATTCTTTCTTTCTTTAATTACTTAATAAACATGTGGGTTTTGATGGGTTCTCGGTTTTACGAAATGGGTCGATGAGATTTTTAACTTTCATTGTGGTTTTATCGTAATTTTTATCAAAAACAACTAAACTAAGAGTGTGTTTTTTGTTGTTGGGGTTGGTGTAATATTTTGTTTGAATGGTTTCGGGTGAGAGTAGCAAGGGTAGTAATAGTTTAGGGTATGGCACTGGTGTTGGTGGATATATGGATTTAGATCCTGATGCTGTTTTATCTTATCTTGTAAGGAACAGTTTTGTGCAAATTGATTGTTTTTGGTTAGATGTTAATGTGGATTGTTTTGTTTGGTTTGATACTTAGATAGTTGGATCATATGTGTTGTGTTGTGTATATGATGATATGCGTTTGATTGATGCTTTCGTTTTAGAGAGGATTGTTGGAAGGTTTGTAGATATCTTCGATTAGTTGATGGTAATTTTAGCCAACAAGTGACAAAGTTCTTACCTAAAGCAAGAGTAACGAAAACCGATTAAGTTGTTGTTAGGGTTGAAATCATAAAGTCAAGCTATGTTTCGAGGATCTATATGAAGGGATATGAAAATATGATATGTGAATTCTGATACAGGGTAACGTTTATACGCACATATACATTTATGTATAATGTACTCTGAAAACTGATCAATTAAATCTTATCGTTATGTAGTCCTAGTCCTTAATCCTAACTAACAAAAAAATATTAATGTTTGTTGTGTTGCATACTTGCATCATTCTATCACTTGCTGCCGTATAAAATAATTACATATCTCTTGTTTTTGTCAACAAATTGGGGACATAGTCAACACCCACGCACGCTGCCACAGCCCAAAGCACTAGGCATGGGGATTTGCAAGGGTTAGAAGCACATGCATTTCCTAGGCATGAACGTGACAGGATGATTTGTATAATTGAGTAGAAACTATTAACATTGAATATTGCTAGTTTCCTCAATCTAGTTAAGTAGTCGGGTTTTACAGTCAGTCTTTGAAAGCCGCCTCGTGTAAAGTGACAAAACACAAGAAAACATGCATTGAAAATCAACACATGTTTATTTCTTTTGGGTTTGATATATTTGGTTTCTTTGCAACTGAGGCGGTGGAGAAACTTAAGAGAGTCCAACGGGTTATGCACAGCAATGTTATAACACCTAGCTCCGCAAATGTTGTTTTCAAAAGAATTAGCTTTGCAATCCAGAAAGGCTAGCGGTGCAGCGTTTGACTTCCACCACTGAGTGTAAATCCTATTTCTAATAAATACATCATATGATTTGATCTAGTTATACCCCTCTTAATAAAAACTTCTTCACTAGCTTAGTAGTCCTTCCCTTGTTAGTTCGTTAGTGTTTTGGCATGCTATCTTCTTCTTCTTCTTTTTTGTGGCATGCTATCTTAAAATGCAATTCTAGTAAGTAGAGCAAAATATACTTATTGTGTAGTTGGTTGACCTGGATAAGAGATAGGTAGATACAGGTATTCAAGGACAAATAGCACTGGACGTTAATTCAGACACAGAATCTATATGCATTGTAATTTTTGTCTTGATGGTTATTTCTTGGTTCTTATGTCACTTTTGTTGCTGGGATCTTTCAAGGACGACAAACTTCAATATGTGTTGGGAAATTTTCAGAAGGATTTTGAAGGTGGAGTTTCGTATGAAAATCTGGGTAAGTTAAAGATGTAAGTGGATCGTTGGTACTCCAAACTAAAAGGTTTTGGATTGCTGATTCATCTAGCATTTGTGAAACTTATCTGCAGGAACAAAGTTTGGGGGATACGGTACGTTTTTACCCACTTATCACAGCCAAATGGTTAAGTCACTGAAGGTTCGAATCAGAGCCAACTCTGATAACTTGTTGACTCGAAAGAAGGAACAAATTTACAGAGAACTGGGGCTTGATGTCTCTCCTTCGTATATTCACGATGGGAACTTAAGTCAGGATTCAGGAAGTGTGCATCCTTATAGTCGTGATCAATCAGCACCGAGTTGGGATGTGTTAAACAAACGAGATGCATCACCAATGATGATTGAAGGTGACGATGTTCACAATGGGAACTTAAGTCTTGAGGTAGGAGGCGATGTTCGTGGTCAAGCACCATCTATTGGTGATATGGCTAGGGATAATGTTTCTCAACCTTCGGGAAATGTGCATCCTTATAGTCGTGATCAATCAGCACCGAGTCGGGATGCTTTAAACAAACGAGATGCGTCGCCAATGATGATTGAAGGTGATGATGTTCATAATGGGAACTTAAGTCATGAGATAGGAGGCGATGTTCGTGGTCAAGCACCTTCTATTGGTGATATGGCTAGGGATAATGTTTCTCAATCTTCGGGAAGTGTGCATCCTTATAGTGGTGATCAATCAGCACCGAGTTGGGATGCTTTAAACAAACTAGACTTGTCGCCAATGATGATTGACGATGAAGATGTGTAAAAAATCGTGGGGGATGAGTTTGGTTGGCAAGAACTAGTTTTAATAACCGCGCACAGTAGACTTTGACATAAAATTTTACTATAAATTTTGCTATTGCGATTTTATTGTAGATTATGTTTTCTATCAAAGTTCATCTAATATTTCTATGTTTGATGTTTGTTTTGTTTATAATTTATGGTAGAATTACAGCTTTATGAATTGTTACAAAAACCATAATACATGTTAATGACTCAACCAATGAAATCGTATTCCACATACAATGTTAATTAAGTTTTGTAAATAATTTACTAAATTTGAAACAATCCAAATATCTGATAAGAAACATGGCAATAATATTCATGGTTGTAACAAATATATTTCTGATAAAAAAAAATTTGGAGCCGTGCAGGCACAAGTTCTTGTAAAAAAAAAAGCATTATATAAAAAGTTAATAATTTTGAAAAAAAAAAATTCGTGAAATGTTAGCAACTTTTTGATTTGCATCTTCATATATCCATCATCATCAATTTTTACAGAACATCAACTATAACTATCTCATAATATTTATAAAGTGACAGACCGGATCTTATAGATGCAGCGCTTCGAAGGCCTGGTCGTTTCAATAAGCTACTTTATGTTGGAGTCGCTACAGACCCATCTTATAGGGAGAGGTTATTTTACAAACCATGGTTCCGGCTCATTTATCTCCCTTTATTCTATAAATATCACCTTTTATGATTTGTTAGTGTTTGGTATTTGGCATGCATCTCAATTTTTAACTTAATCTGAGTAGTCTTTACTCTCATATTATAATAGATCTCATGTTTCTCACAAGAATGCCCTTTATTAGTCATTTAATATATGATTAAGTAATCACAGTTTGTCAAGCACTCGGAACAAGTTACTTTTTGAATGTGCTACCACAAACAGTAAAAGCGCATCCAAACATTTTCCTTTACAGCCCATTTTTATTGCGCTTGATTATGTGTTTTTGATTAATAAGTAATCTATATCAAATAACCACACCTGTAAAATGCACATTCACCCCGGTATTATACTGTGGTAGTTTAACTAAATTTATGATCGTTCTCAACATTCTTATTATATTATTTGCTGAGTTGAGTAATCAATTCACACAAAGAAGATTTGACAGAAAATGTCATAGGCATGAAAAATTGTCATCCTACCTACCTGTCATAATCCAACATGTAATTTTTATCAGAATTAGGGAGTAGGTTTACTTGTTCTAATACTTGACATGCTTTTTTTTTTGATAGGGTGTTAAAGGCACTGACTCGAAAATTTAAGTTGCACGAAGACGTGTCTCTTTATTCAATAGCAAAGAAATGTCCCCCAAATTTCACTGGTGCAGATATGTATGCGTTGTGTGCAGACGCGTGGTTCCATGCTGCAAAGCGCTTGGTGAGACGTCTGAGACCATTATATTGAGTTCAAACTGCTTTTTGTCGAGTAAATAACAACTTACTATTTTGTTATAGGTTTTAGCGGCCGAGGCAGATCCAACTCCAGTTAAGGATGAAGTTGAGTCTGTAGTTGTTGAATATGAAGATCTTGTGATTATAAACTAATAATCACCAATAATTTCATTCATCATGTTAAGTTAGTTGTGGGTGATAAGTTAATATCTAAATGTAGCAATTTTGTTCCGTTTTGTATAAAAAGGTCGATTTGGGTTTTTTGTAATCTCCACCAAATGGTTAATATAAAAATTATAGCTAGAAAGAGTTGCAAGTCTTAAGTCTCTTTGATTATATTGTTGAAGTAATGCCTTAATTATTCGATCTCAAAAAATGTAAAAGCAACTTATTTTGATCAACCACACCTGACCGTACTAAATCTGACCCATTTTGACCCGCTATCCTACCCGCCTGATCCATCATCTTGCCACCTCTAGTGATAATTTGAAACTGTGCTAAAAAGGGAAATGCCCATTTTCTCAAGACATCTTGAAAAGGAAATTGTTCGTCTTTATTTGGACAATCGGAGTAATCCGTATATAACTAGCATACTTTATACGCAGTTGTTTTGTGGTTCTTAAGAGATTATTTTTTTTATTTTTTTTGTAGGTACTGAGAGAACTTTCTCCCTCACTTTCTCTAGCAGAGCTCAAAAAATATGAGCAACTGCGAGATCAGTTTGAGGGAACTTCTTCAAAATGAGCATCCTTCTGTCATTGTATTCGGTTTTACGTTGCAAACATGTCATATTTTTGTATAAATGCTAAAAGAAGGTGAGAGTATTGATAGAGTGCAGTTATGTAAATGTAAGATAGGAAAATAAAATCCACCAGTTTCACTTGTGGAGGGTGTAATATTAAGTGTAACCTTTATAGTTTTAGAATGCTTTCTATCTATTGACAATACATTTGGTTGTTATTATCCTTTAAAATGAGTAATGACATCACATTTTTATTCTTTAGATACAAAAGGAAAATCAATATATAAAAGAAACAGCTAATAATAGTAGTCTATTACTCGCATTGACCTTCTTTATAGACATGTGAAATACTGTATCATCCAAGTTGTCTTTTATAAACTTATCTTTATTTATTTATTGACATCTTATCATTTTAGCCTTAAAGATTGGAATAAATGAAATCTTTTAAAAAAAAGTGCCTGTTTAGGTACAGAAATAAGCAAATCATATACTTTAAGAATGGTTTTAAGTGGCTAAAATCATTTATTTGCCTAAGAAATGCAAATCATGTACTTTACATGATCTACCAAAGAGAGATGGAAACAACCCAAAACCGTAATACTTTTCTTTTTTTTAAATATACAATAATACTGAGATTTGTAATATCGGATTATAAAGCTCGACTTATATTTGCTTGTTTCGATTGTAGCTGTCAACATATAGTAAGGTTTAGCTAGACACTAGTTAAACATGGTGAGTTTTCTTAGGTTCGAACTAGATTCGTAATGCAAGTTTGAGTGTTTGACCACTCTACATTTAATACTTTGTTTGGCTATTTTTTGCAAGTACTATAGTTTGTTTATTTCATCATGTTATACGTCAGGTGCATGTATGTAACACTGTCAACGTGTTATTTCTCATATCCTCGAAATTGCATTCCCATTGGTTGGACATGCATACCAATCCGTAGTCAATTACTAAATTACCCTCAGCATATATATCTTCATAGAATATGGTCCCCTTTATGAACATGTTTATTAACTACTTGTGTATCACTTTTTGTAATAATCAAATGCGTACATTCTTTTTTCATCCAGCCACTACAAATTGCTTATTTGTGTTTGACATAGCACATTGCGCAGATTTAATGATACATTTAACAAAAGTGTGTGATTAATAAACAATGTGGCGTGAGTTTAGTAGTTGAGTATTGGTTTCTCTTGTGTGAGAAAAACCTTTATATCATTCAAGAAAGTGTATTTTAAGAGGCTTTAAAACAAAGCATGAACAGTTTCTAAAACGTCAAATAACCCAAACCGTAGTTTGGAGTACCACGTCGAAGCACACTTTTGTTGATGCGTTAAAGTTAACTGTATCCCCTCATTTGATTAAGGAATCAACTGATTTTGGAAAATCACTTACATGTCGTATGGTTAACTTTGACGAAGCAACATGATTTATAATTTATATGTTCTTGCGCTAGAGTTATAACAATGTTTTTATTCTTCCTCAAGGTTTTGACTATAACTGGTAGCGGAACCATGACCAAAAGTTATCAGGTTCATTTTATGAAAACTATCGAAAATCGTAACCTAAAAGTTAAAGATCATGTTTATTTTAGAAAAATCAGTATATTTTAGATAATTTTACACTACACAAGTAAAATCATTAAGTTATCGTGCATTTCTGGAACACCTTTTGGCCGCCCATGTAGAACTAATATTTGGGTTTGGTAAATAACAGAGTTATTGATTTTACCTCGATGTTTTTAATTAATCTATATATGAAAATTGGCAATAATATGTTTGACATCTCTGATAGAATTGATAAAACTCACATTGAAAGGCTAATTGTTTTGCTTGATTATTCCTCTCCAATATACAAGGTATTTATAGATACAAATAGATAGGTTTGAGCCCAATGACCACAATACAACTAATGATGACTAGACATCTAATGATTATCCAATCATCCTTCTAATCATCCAAAAATATGTGTTGACTAATACAGGCTAATACTCCCCCTTAGTGTGAGCGGGAGATCTTCGGACGTTCAGGCTGGAGCGGAACTCAATAAATAAAGCAGTGGGTAGGCCCTTAGTAAAAATATTTGCATACTGAAATCTTGAAGGGACATGAAGAACACGAACTTGTCCCGAAGCAACAAAGTCACGAACAAAATGAATGTCAATCTCAATGCGTTTCGTACGTTGATGTTGAACTGGATTTGCTGACATATAAACAGCACTAACATTGTCACAATAGACTAAGGTAGCAGTAAATAGAGGAGTATGAAGCTCACATAGCAAATTACGGATCCAAGCAGTCTCAGCAACAACATTAGCAACACCTCGATATTCAGCTTCAGCACTAGAACGAGACAAGGTAACCTGACGTTTCGCAGACCATGACAAAAGATTGTCGCCAAGAAACACACAATACCCGGATGTGGACCGACGGGTAACAGGGCAGCCAGCCCAATCAGCATCAGCATACGCACTAAGCTGAGTAGTAGATGATACATGAAGCTGTAGACCATAATCAAGAGTACCACGAACATAGCGAAAAATATGCTTCAAAGCAGTAAAGTGCGGATCACGAGGGTCATGCATATAAAGATAGACTTGTATGACAGCATAAGATAAGCCTGGACGTGTAAAGGTAAGATACTGAAGAGCACCAGCAAGGCTGCGTTATAAGGTTGGGTCGCTGACAAGGTCACCATCCGAACCAAGCTTGGACTCTGTATCAACAAGGGTCCAGCACGAGTTACAATTTTGCATATGAGCTCGCTCAAGAATTTCCTCTGCAAATTTTGATTGAGACAAAAACAAGCCAGATGTCGATTGCTGAGCAGAAATACCAAGAAAATAATTGAGTGAACCAAGATCCGTCTAGCAAACTCATTGTGGAGGGAAGCAATGATCCGCTGTAAAAATGCTAAAGACGATGTTGTAAAAATAATATCATCCACATAAAGTAGCAAATAAGCAATGTCAGATCCTCGATGGAAGACAAATAAAGATGAGTCAGTCTTATTATGCTGAAAACCGATTCGTGTAGCATAACTAGCAAAGCGCTGAAACCAAACACGTAGGGCTTGCTTAAGCCCATACAAAGATCGTTGCAGATGACAAACATAATTAGGTTGTTAGGACTCAACAAACCAGGGAGGTTGATGCATATAAACAGTCTCATATAAGTGACCACGAAGAAAAACATTCTTTATATCAAGCTGATGAATGGGCCAGTCGCGAGAAACTGAAAGACTCAAAACAGTACGAATGGTAGCCGGTTTAACCACCGGACTAAATGTCTCATCACAATCAATACCCTGCTGTTGATTGTGTCCGTTTGCAACAAGGCGGGCCTTATACCTGCTTAATGAGCCATCTGCATTAAATTTATGTTTGAAAAGCCACATAGAACGAACCACATTAACGTTAGTTGGATGGGGTACAAGAACCCACGTTTCGTTAGTAATTAAAGCATTATATTCATCTAACATAGCTTTTTTCCAGTTAGGGTCACGAAGAACATGAACATGAGAGCGAGGAAGCGGTGAAGTAGTGGTAACATGACAATTCACATTGAAAGGCTAATTGTTTTGCTTGATTATTCCTCTCCAATATAAAGAGTATTTATAGATACAAATAGATAGGCTTGAGTCCAATGACCACAATACAGCTAATGATGACTAGACAGCTAATGATTATCCAATCATCCTTCTAATCATCTAAAAATATGTGTTGACTAATACAGGCTAATAGTCTCTAATCATTAATTCGTAGTATGAGTTAAGGTTAAGCATCCTCGTGTATTAAATTCACGTTACATTAACAATAAAGGTATGACTTAATGAGCCATATTAATCATTAAATTCCATTTCGGACCATAAAAATTTTTAGAGAATAACTTGGAATAAATTACGTATATGGCTTTTGAACCATACAAATTTCACTAAAAAATCACTAGCTTCATGCAAGTTTATAACTTTTCTTTATCACCACATCATTTGCAACCAGTTTAAGTTTGATGTCAAACGTTGATTCTTTAATAACCTATTAGATGCGTAAAATTAACCCTGTCTGATAATCATAAAAATAAAAAGCCTAAAAGCCAAATATGGGTACTTGCAAAAAAGTAAAGAGTTTAGACCAACTAAATAAAACGAATGAGGTGTTTTTTTTAAAAGGTTCCCTGGTAAAATATATTACACTAAAAAAAGTTGAAGTACAAATGATGTAGGTGAGGTCCTACATCACAACTCGTTACCAGGCGGAACAAGAATGCACCATTTGTACTTAAACCAAAACAACATAAGATTGGCATGTCAATCTCATGATACAACTACCTCTATGCAAATATGACACAACCTATGAAGCAAAGATAAATTGACTCACAAGAAATGTCAATAACCATACAAAACCATCAACTATTTCTGCTATAGGCATTTTAAGCTCTACCTCGTCGGTCGCCTGTCCTATGTCATCAAAAATCATATCATCCCTATCAAAGTAGTGAACCTTCGTTTCAAAAGAGAAAATTACGTTTCTTTTAGGAGAGTCCGCTTTCCTACCCGACCAAATACTAGTTTTCCTATGAGTCTTCTTGGGATGAGGCTCCACCTTCTTTCGAACATCATCAACCAAGTCATCCATTTGTTTCCCATTATCTTCCACAAAAACATTTTCGACTTCCTCACTATCACTATAATCCATTTTACTTCCAATATCATTAGTAGCCTTCCATGGTTCATTATTCACCTTAAAATTTTTATCTTTCTCCATAAGAGCATCAAACGAATTCTATAACGAGACAACATTGATTTCTTGTAATTCTGACACGTCCTTACCTTTATTATTAGGCTTCGGAGCAGATGGTTTCTGTAACACCCCCAAATTGGGTCGCAGCGGAATAAGGATATCCGGGGCGTGTCACTTCATAAATCAATAGCACAAGATATATAAGAACGACGAAAAGTCGTTTAAAATGGTACATTGCTTAGTCAACCGAACACCATCAATGTGTCTAGGTTTACTATTTTGTTTTTCTTTCCCATGGTTACGAGTAACCTCCACAAACCCGTCATCCGATACGTGATTTAGAACAGCAACCTTAACCTTTTTTGGACATTGATCATCATTGTGATCAAATATTTTACACGTATCACAACGAGGGGGTTACCACTCATAATCAATGTTAATCGTTTTCATTGTGTGTCCCGGCCTATGTTGAAGTGAAATAGCCACTACTAAGGAGTCTATAAGAGCAGTTTCCGATGACACCTCAATAAGAGCCCTAACATAAGTGTTTCGTCCCCATGAGTTAAGACACATATTACTCGTGTAAGCATCGAGCATAATAGGTTGACCCAACTTAGTAGTAATCAAATTAAGCCCAATTTCAGAATAAGCTACAATAAACACGTTATAAAGCTTCACCCAAACGGGCACCGTTGTTATTTCATCATTTTTAAGCCTAGAGTTAGGCCTCCATACGTTCAATATTATTGGAACCAAACGAATTAACCATTGTCCGTTTTCAAGAACCTTGTCCATACCTTCCTTTGTGGAAAATTGAAAGAAGAAGAATCCATTATTTAACATGACACGTTCAATTTCATACTTCGCCCAAGCGTTTTTAACATAATTCTCAACAATCGAAAATGCAAGTCTCTTACCAATAAAATACCCATAGAGTGTATTAACAAAACGACTACTTACCTCCTCAACCGACACCAATAGAATAGCCACATGTGCTCCTTGAACAATCTCGACATTGGTTAATGCAACAAAATTTACCGTCTTCTTGGTAATTTTTTCCTTAAGAATTGAAGCAAACGAAATCGGCTTTGTGCTCCCGTTAATGTTTTGCACCTTAGAAGAAAATCTACTAAACAATGAATCTGTTTTTTCCATACTCTCAAACCCACGAACAAGAAACCAATGAATCACAGCCAGTAACAAACGATTAGCGAGAAGAAAAAATACGAAACCCTATAAAAACTAGGGATTAGTCATCGGTCGTCACCAAGCGCCTCCATTATAATGTCACAGAATCAATAACAATTGTGAATAAGAATTAACGCACACAATAAAAATCAGCAGCCGTAAAAACGAGACAAACCCTAAACAAAATTCGCAACCCTAAGAACCTAGATGATCGACAGCCATATAAAGAACAATTAGAGCATCATAATCAAACGATTAAACAACAATAACATGAGCGTTATAAGGTGTAGAGATCAATAGGGAAGGATTAAACGAGTTAGAAATGGAGGATTAGGGCAGTCGTCATTTTCACCAAGCAAAGAGAGAATCAAGGTTTTTTTTTAAAGAGGTGTTTTTTGTTCACGTTACACAAAGAGGTAAAGTTTTTAATTCGGATGTATGTTGTCTGACTGAGATACTTACGTGGCCGTTTCCGATCATTTTTCTTACTATCATCAAATATCTATCTTGTTAATTTCAAGTGCTAAACCTCTTGTGAGTTGATAGGTACCTTAACACCTACACAATGTGATGGTGATCTATGACCAACTAAATGTAAACTCACATTTAGTGTTTAGTTATGTTAGTTTCTATCCACAAATTAATTATTAGAGCACAACACACAAACAATTTGCACATTGAGTGATTAGTTTATTTGACTACGACTTATGAAGTGACACGAAACATCCCTTTCGGGTATTTATAATGTGTTCATCTATTTTCTTGGTATTTTACTATAAATAACATTGTGCTTTATTATGTGTCCTTCTTATACTTTTTTGTATACATATACGTAATTTTTTATGTTTCACTTTGGGTAATCTGAAAAATTATTTTTTCATCTGAAACTGTTAAGTAAAATAACTATCATGACTGTGTATAAACAAGCAAAAGAACCCGCGCGTTGCGGCGGGGCTAATTTTTTCTCGAATAAATTTTTTTTTACGTTTCAGGGTTTTTTTTTGCGATGCGTTATGACGGGGCTAATTTTTAATATTTTTCTTTTTTGTATGATTCGGGGAAAAAAATGCGTTGGGACGGGCTAATTTTTTCACGAAGATTTTATTTTTTTTGGGACGTTTTGTAAATTTTTTTACTGGAATCTTTGTGAAAGAACACGTAAATAGTTACAAGGAGGGTCCGTTTTGAATTTTTTTTTACGTTTCAGGGTTTTTTTTTGCGATGCGTTATGGCGGGGCTAATTTTTAATATTTTCCTTTTTTGTATGATTCGGGGAAAAAAAATTGCGTTGGGACGGGCTAATTTTTTCACGAATATTTTCTTTTTTTGGGACGGTTTTGTAAATTTTTTTACGGGAATCTTTGTGTAAGAAAATCGTAAATAGTTAAAAGGTGAGGGTCCGTTTTGTATTTTTTTTTACTTTGGGCCAGATTTTAGGCTATTTTTGGGTTGTTTTTTTTTTGCTAATTTTTTCCCGGATATTTTCTTTTGTATGATTTGGGAATTATTATTTTTTTGCGTTGGGAAGGGTTAAATTTTTCTCGAATATTTTCTTTTTTTGGGACGGTTCGATATCTTTTTTTTTTTGCCGATGAATGTAAAAAAGTTGTGAACAATAAAAACTTGACGTGTTTTTTTTGTTAATTTTTTTACGGGATTTTTTGTGTAAGAAAATCGTAAATAGTTAAAAGTTGAGGGACCGTTTTGTATTTTTTTTTACTTTGGGCCAGATTTTGGGCCACATTTTATGCGAATTTTAGGCTAGTTTGTCGACAAATGTGTATATTAGTAACAATTTTTTTTTTTTAAAAAAAACTATTCGGGCTGACCCAAAATGAGAGCCCGTTACTGTAGCTAAGGGCCCACAGTCAAAACGACTGCGTTTTTGTCACCGAATGTGTATATTTATAATATTCAAAATTGCATTTTCAATAAAATATTTTTTAGGTTTAAGTTGAAAGAATTTAGTTAATAATGTGTCTACAACTCTATAGATTTGACCAAAAAAATAAGGTTGCAATGGTGGTGGATGCTTCCTTCCAAGAATGGCATATGCTTCTTCTCTTATCGTGGATAAGAAGAAGCTTATTTGGATTCATGCAATGGTTCGGTCAAAAAGAAACTGATGACCCTAGCTTTAGATCATCATCTCATAAGACATTTATTTTTGTGAATATTCCATTTCTTTTAGTTATTTTTACCCTTTATGATCTACTTCCAAACATTATCCCTACAAGGTTCGAATATTTATTAAAGTGTTTTTCTTAGAAAGATTTATTTGAAATATATTTGAAAGGAGGTAATTCTAACTTCAGTTTGTCTAATAAGTGTCTTGAGAGTATCGGATAAATCGCATTGATTAAACATAAACTTTCTTTTTAAAATACAATTACATTTAATACATATTAATTATACTTAGTAATATTAAATCTGATTTTTAATTCAATAAACTCAAACTTTTCATATATAATAACGTTAAACTTTACCTAGAGGGCACTCGTTATACAATCATTTCTAACTATTTTTGGTATATTTAGTAGCAAAAGTTTACATGCGTTTTAAAGTAATTAGTAATTATCCGTTAGCGTTTTGCACAATATACTTGTTTAAAACATGCAACCAGCATTTCTACTTTTTCTAAACGCTTCACATCAAAACGCTACTTCTTGTAGCATTTACGAGCAATTAGTGATTTTACTTACTTTTTTTTGAACGACGACTTTATTAGAACCACTAGCAAGGAGCTAGTAAATTACAAAGGAATCAAAAAAGGGTGTTGAAGCCAACTAACCCAATTCAAAGTTCTATTACATCTAGCTACACGCCAATAAAAAGAGCGTAAAACAATATTGTCGAAAATAGTATATTTTTATTTTCAATGATCAAAGTTTATAAAACTTTTACCCCACTTATCAAATGGGACGCCTCATATATACAAGAAATAAGCAAGATCTATTCAATTTACAAGTATACTTTCTAAATTAAATCTACAACTTACACTTTACATTATAACATTATACTTTTTTTTTTTTCAAGTATAATACTTTCTTTTAGCTAGCTAGATATTTCCTCCATAATTTCATGGGATGATTCACACTTTAGGGAACATAAGGACTTATAAACCATACCTAAGGTCATGTACATCTCTACACATTAATTCAAGCCATACTTCCCATACTTTTGACCATACTTTCCCTAGAAATCCTCATCTTGTCTTTGACTAGTCTTCCATGTATATAAGGCCTTTACTAGTGAAATACACACACACTTCTCACTTTCAAGGTGTAAAACACACAAAATCTCTCTTCCCCCTCCTCTCTAGCTCACGGCAACCACAAGACCAACACCAAATCCATACCAAATTTTATTTAACACATTTACATACATTCCTACAACATATCTAAGATGTCCTAAGAAGATTTGAAGGCTTGGTTAAGTCTTTACAAGTGTTAAGCAAGAAAAATAGAAGATTAGGGTTTAGGGTTTCAAGATCTTGCAAGCTTTGGTTTTTAATCTAAACAAGGGTTTAGATTATAATTCTCATCATCATACATCACCATAAGGTTACCTAAAACCCTTTATGAATTACAATCAATGATTTTAATGTGTTTATATGGTTCTGATTTAGCAATATCACCATTAGATATGTTTGGACCTTGTAAAAGGGATTTTCTTGTAAACAGATTTATAAACTTATAACACATGTATATGAGTAAATATGGATCTTGGACTCTATTATATGTAAGACAAGTATAACATAAGTTGTGGAAAACTTGTGGTATTTTATTAAGTTGAAAAAGTATATAAAACAAGTTTATATATATAAGTACCTAATTATTATTAAGGGGCTGTTTTGGTTCGAAATCCAAAGCATGGATTTTATATTTTATAAAATAGTGACGTCTCATGAAGATACCCAAAATGATAAAGAAACTCGAAAACCGGTTATAGACGAAAAAGATACACGATTTCAAGTTTATGTTTAAATAATAACTTAAAAACAATTTTTATAAAAATTACGTATTCCCACTCACAGAAAACTTATATTTTTAAAACATCAATAAATCGATAAAACTTTTAAATACGAAGACGTGCTCGAAAGAATCGCTAAAAACGGAGTTAAAACGAATAAGTTACGACATTTACGAGATTTACGATAACTAAATCTATAAAAATAAATATATAACTGTTATGAACAGTAAAATCACTATTCATCAGAAAACTCAGATTTTGAAAATGTTATATTTTGATAACTCGTCTTAATACGAAGGCGTGGACGTAAGAAACGAAAGAAACGGACTTAAAACGAGAAAGTTACGCCAGTTTTACTAAATATACTTATAAACGTTTTTATTTATAAATATGATTTCATTCACTATAAACCGATGTAGATGGTGATGTATCTATAATAGAATTATATGGGTATTAGTTAATCAAAGTACTAAATTACTAGGATTTCCAGTATGATGCCTCTTCGGGGTGTGCGTATCGACGAGATTTGGATTTAACGATTTAAAAGTGTCCTAGCTCCTCCATACGTCCCACTACATGACCTCGTTAATTATGATAAAGCCAGCGAAAACGATTGTATGATGAGCTATACGACCTATAAATAAACAAGTGTTTAGTACTTATACGACCTATATTGGATTAGGTTGCCTTCGGATTCCTTCGTGACGCATTTTTCTATTGTGAATACTTGTTGATTACCATTCACTCGAGGTGAGTTCATAGCCCCCTTTTTACTAACGTGATGTTTAACAAAATCTACAGGGGAGATTACATTGCTTGTTTTAACTATTGGACACAAGTGTTTTTCTAAGTGTTTTCAAAGTGTTTACAAAGTGTATGCTATCCAGATTACTGCCTGAATATTATTGCTAAGTTACCTTATTACCGTGAAGTCCCTATTTATCATGAACCGTTAATTGCTATTGTAGTAAGCGCGGGTGTTGTGGATAGATCTATTGGGACTGACAATCCTCACCTTTCCTTGGGTCACTAGTTTGATCAAGGTGCATTTAACATTGAGAGGTGTTAGGTTGTTGGCAAGCATCTTATATTCTGATTGGGGCACAAATCTAGTTAAGGCTTCGGGGTCATGAGCTTAGTGCAATAATAAACGTTTTGGACTACTGAATGTGTTTCAGAGTCTACTATTACTTCGATCTTGTGGTCCACCATTTTTACCGATAAACCTATGATTTTACTCAACCTTTGTGTTGACTTTTAGCATATAATTTCAGGTCCTAGGGTATGAAGATCGGAGGGGAGCCGTGGCAGATATCAATGAAGACGGATTCTGTGTTTATCTATATTCAATGCAACTTTTATTATCTTTAAAAACTTAAGTCATCTTTTGGTATTATGAAGCTGTTGTTTAATTAAATATGTACTTGGAATGTTTATGACTTTTAAAACATATGGGACCTAATGTATAAACTCTGATATTTTGCTATGGCATCGAATGAAATCTTGTCTTAAACGTCCATTTATGGTCGTTTCCTATATCTTGATTGTTGTACTTTGACGTAGCACCCCATTGTTACCATTCTGTTGCTACCTGATTTTGGGGGTGTTACATTCAAGGATAATATCGTCTTTCTCAACGAAACTGCGGTGGAGATGATTGCAGGTATGTGGTTTTTGGGTTTACGAATTTAGGAGTTGTAGTTTATTTGTGTTTCATAAAAGTGTATTAATATTACATTATACTTAGTTTTTTGATTATTTCGTTGAAAGTTTTAGGGCTCATTTAGAAATATATAGATAAAGTTCTGATTTTTAATTTGAAATTTGGAAGTTTTTTTGGGGTTTTGATTTCAGTTAGTTGTTGCAGCTGTGGAGTGTGTCGGGAGGTTTCTCTTCCAAGATCATGATTTCTTGAGGCGTTGGGAAGGGAAAATTGACAATACGGAAAGGTAAAATGACTTTGGTAATATGTTTGGTAATTGTTTATGTTGTTTTGATTTTAACCTAATCGAATACGGGTCCCTTACAATATCTAATTTGGGTATTTATGTCAAAGAGGATAGCTTTAGGATAGGTTACAGAAAATGATTAAGGAGGTGTTTGGATTACCATATATTACCAGCTTATGAGCACATTTGTATTTGGAAAAGCTCATGAACTGAGTTTTTGGGTTTTAGAGATTATTAGGTTTAGCTTTTGTACTTGAATAAGTTACACTCATAACCGAAAAAAATGAGCCTATGAGCTTAGTGGAATAACGAAAATGATTTTTCATTTTTTTGTTGGCGTTATGAGTGAGATAGAATATGAATTAATTAGGTTAAGCTTTATTTTGGCGTTATGAAGTGAGCAAGAATTATTTCCATTTTTTTGTTTA
The DNA here is from genome assembly GCA_026074375.1 of Tanacetum coccineum. Taxonomy (NCBI): domain Eukaryota; kingdom Viridiplantae; phylum Streptophyta; class Magnoliopsida; order Asterales; family Asteraceae; genus Tanacetum; species Tanacetum coccineum. The sequence continues at coordinate 8,598 of BQNB010036803.1, read as the reverse complement.
TGAATAGAGAAAATGACGTAGTTAACTTTCGGCTTTTATACTTATAGAGTTTTGAAAAATTCAGATTCAACGGATGGGGGGGGTGGTGGGGGGGCACAACAATGGAGTTTAGGGTTGATATGGATCCCAACTTGAAAAGTTGCCTTGTCGAATTCTTCGGTAATTTTCTGTCCTTATGAAGGCCGTTTTAGGGTGACCCACTAGCTTCAGAAGCTGAATATATTTATTTGTAGTATACTCATCCTGAAATTCTAATTGCAAAAATGTGTAAGATTTTTGTTTCGCACATTGTTCTCATTGGTTTAGCACCTATATTCTTCTGAGTTAACTCATTGTTCTCAGATTAGATGCTCTTGGCTTAGTTGTAACGTGGATAATCTTACGCCCCAACATTGCCGCTATTTGGCTAGGCTAATGCCATTAATCCGTGAAGAGAACACTATTGAAAGTGGACCCGATCTTTTTAGCAAATCCGATTATTATCCGAAGAATAAAGCAGTTAATGAGGTATGTTATTTTCCATATTCTAGCATTGTGGTATATTTTTGTTACTGATTTTGGATATGTGAATCGGGGTTTTTGGTATTCGTGTGGTGCGATTCCTATAATGGTATCATTGTGGCTGTCATCTTCATCTTTGAATTTGCTCAAGATATTTGTAATCAAACGACAGCACAAGCATGTAAAAAAACCTATTTTGTGTATTGTGTTACCTAAACGGATTTTTGTGGGCTTATGAAGCTATCCACTCGAGCTTACGAGCTTATAAAGTCCCTAAGCTCGAGTGAGTAACCTCATACGACTGAAAAAGCAAGCTTATGAGCTTATGAAACTCTCAATAAGCTTATAAGACCAATAAATAAGCTTAGAAAACTATCCCGTTAAACATGAAAATAGGCTCCTAAACTTGAAAATAAGTCCAAAAGTGGGCTTATGTTACGTCGATTCAGTAATCTCTAATATCGCCACATCGAAGTTTAGGCGCCTATTTTCATATTTAACGCCTGATTTTTTGACAGCAGGTAGCACACACGAAACCCCACTTTTCATGGTTTTGGACATCAGGCGCTAAACACCAGATTTTTTACAGCATGCGCTAAACAGCAAAACCATCCCATTTTTGACAGCAGGTAGCACACGTGAAACCCTATAGTGCTCCACACGAAGTTGTGGAGAAGTATCAGCTTGCTAGCTTCACTCTTGAGTATCATCGGAAATGTAGGAAGCATAGTGTGCTGAAGTCGCCCACCTTAATATAAGGTGGTGGCGATGCCAATCATGGAATAATTGATTATGGCATTCAGCTTTGCTTCTGCTTTCCAGGTAAAGGGAGTAGCTCGAGAAGCTAGAGGAAGAGATGCTTTGCTATCGGGTTTCACATTTCTCCTAATTTAAGCTCATATTTATTAGTTTTTCTGAGGTAATTGTGTTTTGATACTAGATGCTAATATTTATTCGGTTTTTTTTCTTGCTATCGACAAAACTTATGTAGAACAACCATATACACTTACAGAGTATATAGGTTGTCTAACACGAGTAAACAACGTGCGGACACTTGGAAATGCTAATACAAGTCAAACCGTTATCAGGAAACTAACATCGATAATCTCAGTAAAGTAATTGGAAAAAAAATTGTAAGCGAAATGCCCAACATGTTAATTCTTTTAACCTTTTCACCTTAATTGTTTGAACAGCGTCGACGTTGTCGAACTTACGCTGCGAGATGAAATTGCACGTGCATTCGCAAAAGATATATACGATCAAATGGAAAGGCCCGTATTCATTGCAGTTAGTTTTTGCGAACTTTCTAAATACGAAGGTATTTATCTGACATCATGTGTGTTTACAACTTTCTGTCCATCTGTGTCAAGGTACATTGCATAATAGCAGATAATCATCAATGCAGGTTTACAATTGTCTGCAACTCTCGCAATATACCACTATCTTAATCCGTATATCCCAGACGTTGAAGCAATCCGAGATCAGTAAGCAATATTTTAAAACAACAAAACAAGTCGATATAACTCTGATCTAATTTCTATTTATTATACACAATAGATATAGAGCACAACTGAACCTGAATGTACCATTAGATATATCTGAAGAAAGGTGTCTGGATCTTGACCAAGAAAAAAATAGAAACAGGTTTGCATTGGCAACAGAATCCAGACGGGTACATGGTAAGCCCGCAACAATACCAAAATCTATTATACATCTGTGAACTCTTCCTTTTACGATTGAAGACAACGTGTGATTAGACGAATTTAACCAAACATGCTCTGCAGGCAGTCAGATTCACCTGTGAGGGAACCATAATCGGCATCAACACAGCAAGGGATTGGTACTAGAACAAATTCTGTAGCAAGTGCATACGAAAGGTTATAAATGGAAATGGCGCGCGTGAATGTGCAGACCATGGACCACAACCAGAACCAACGTACATGTCACATACTAGCCAAAATTTATCCTTTTTGGTACAGATTTTTTTACGCAAAAAGTTAGCCTTTTAGTAGATGATTTTTTATGATGAAATTTAAAAAAAATCACAACAGCTCCAACAATTACCTTCTTAGTAGTAATTTCATCAAGTCCCTGTTATGCAGGAACTAAAAAAGCACAAGAACCTTGATATTGTCGTGAATTTCGTTGGTAACAAGGCAGATCTTCAAGAAAAAACAGGGGATCAGTTCAAGTAACAAATATGTTTTACATTTCGTAAGACTAATAAAAGTCGGAAACTTTGACGTATTGTACCTAAAAATGGGTGAATAAAGGGTATTTTCTATCTCTAACAAATCAAACAAGCAAAAATAGATTAAAACAAAACCAGTAACTATCTCTTCTGTCCATTTGCAGGTGCCCTCTAGGACAAGCACCATATATTTTGAAGTGGCTTTGGCAGAAGCTGACAGTAACCGCAGAAGGTTAGTACGTTATTTGAAGACATCTTTTTTTCTCATTTCAATGTGTTTATTACATTTTTTCTTTTTTTCAAAATATTAATCGATTTGCGTTGTAATTTTTATCCACTAATTCAAATGGATAAACTTTAAATCTAGAACACGCTGAAAATATTACTCTATTGAAAAACCATAATATAAATTGTTTTGGTTCAAGCAATCATGTTTAATACAAGAGAAAAGTGCTTATTAGTTGTATAGAAATTGTAAAAAACAAAAGTATGTCAAGTATTGTTCATTGTCGGATGCTTACGGACTTACGCTATTGTCGTAGAAAAGAATCAGATGAACCTAAGGATGCACCTACGGGTCGAGATGTCTTGAATGAAAATCCTTCTCATGATGAACTTATGGTCGTATCAGATATAGCGAAGCCTGTTACAACATCGCTTGCTAGAAATGAGGTAAATGTACTCTTTATTTATTGTATTAATATTCCACTACGCAATTCTCATATGATAATAGCAAATACCAAAAACACCACGCCACCTATATATCGACAAGAAACATATGATAACAGCAAATACCAAAATCCTCATCAGAATTCAGAATCTGAGGTCTGAATGAGTGTATAGACACTCTGGAGTTGCAAGTGGGACGGTAATAGGTAGAGTTTTGAATCGTTTAGAGATCAACCACAACTTCTTTTGCTAATTATCGCATAAGAACAACAAATAAGATTAGAATGATATAATGTTTTGCCAATTGAGATAATTACATGTATCCATTTGATTTTCATAGTCGCGTTTATCTAAGATTTAGCTTTAGGGGTCAAGAATAATTTCATGCTAATCTGTGAAACTTTATCAAAGCTTCTTAGTTATTCTCCATATCATTAGTGTTTGGTACCTGCTAACGAGTAACCTCTTTAGGATAACTGGTAAAATCGGACAGCGAGTAACATACTAATGTGTCCAAAGAGTCGATGTTTTGGATAGAGTCGGCTAACTTGCTAGCATTCCTTTTCTTTTTCTTTTTTGTTATAAAATCAAACAGGATAGTACAATAACAATTATAAGGAGGAAGACTGGATGGTGAATTTTTATGCAGCAAATTAGCCTTTTCATTGATGAGATTTTATGCGGCAACTAGGTAGTTTGGTTGCTGAATTTTAAGCAGAAATTATCTTTAAAAGGTTGTTTGATACTAATTTTGTTTTTGCAGAAAGTTGGCATTTTGGTGCTGAATTGTTATGCAAAAAATTGGTTGTCTGATGTCATTGGGGACATGAAAGAGGAAGTGGCGGCAAAAAGAAAGGACAAAATTGCAGACTCGAAACATGGTGAAGGGAGTTTGGACCAAACTATGGTCAAACATAAGTCAAGATTCGAGCAAATGTGCAATAAAATATGCATCTGTACAAACTTTTGTAAACAACCTTATGTAGTAACATATGCATCTATACAAACTTTTGTAATGCACACGTAAACCAAAACACTTAATGCACTATGTATGTTTTTGTAGCGATCAGTATGAGATTTTTATTAAACACAAAACAGAAAAGTAGGCTATATAAACTATATGTTGTCTAAAATACTGTTCATGTTAGATATTTTCTGAATAGAAATCTAAAAATGTAACATGGACTTTTGTAGATATGACAAAAATCAAATGTCGTCGCGGCGAAGCGCGGGCTCCAAAATCTTGTTGTTGATACATCTATCTACCTATTATATAAAAAGAACTCCTTTTTTCCAGTAGCAGCTTCAAAAACTGCCACGTAAGAGCCAATAGTTATACACTGTTGAGTTCTTGACTCATGAACTTGTGTACTCTCAACTCTCATATAAGTTAGAATCCTAATCGTCTTTGTATTTTACATATTTGGTCCCTGTTGTTGGGTTGATAGTTGCATCGTTAGTCCTTTCGGACTAACAGCGTTAGTCCTTTAAGGACTAACGGTGTAAGGATAAGGGGAGTATGAGATTAACGCCCGTTAAAGGTGATTTGGGCTTGGATAATTTGCTTTGGGCCGTGTATAATTAAACGAGGTTTTGGGCTTTTTAAGCCCTAAAGGCTTATAAGGTCTTCATAATATGTTTAAATGGGCTGACCCGGCCCATTAGATGGGTACGGGTGGGCCAATTTAAAATTTCTTCGGTTACGGCTTCGGCTTTGACCTTTGACTTTGTCGGGGTTGACTTTGGCTTTGATTTGACTTTGTCTTTTCATGCTTTTCCATTCTGTGCTCGGTTTTGTCATTTTTGACTTTGTTTTTCGTCCTTTTGTCAGATATCCGTTTCCCTACAGTTTTTTAAAATAAAACATACAAATAAATGTATTTTTGGATCGTTTTTGGTCATGTTAAGGTGTTTTTTTTTTTTATTAAGTAAAAGGGTAAAAAAATGTGTAATTACACACATACAAAAATCCCCCATACTAAACTATTGCGTGTCCTCACGCAATGCTATAAGTAAGCACTTAAGAAAACTAAGAATCTCGATCCTCATCGACTAATCACCTCGAAAAGTAGCTAAGTGTTCATCAAGGGGAATAAAAGAATCAATAGCTTTGAAAAGCCCCGTTTTTACCATTCTTAAAGATATACACTTATTACCACTAATATTTTTGTATTTTTTTTATATATATAATACCACGATATAGAGAAAATTTCTTTAAAAAAAATTTAAGTATAAATTTGAACTAAAATTATTGATATCATCCATAATTCAAAAATTGTTGATTTAAGTTTAGTTTTCGAAAAGAGCACGTATTATTAGTCCGGTTAGGAGCTTATGAGAGAAAAAGCCACAAATTACACACATGAGCTTGTAGGATTTCCAAATAATCCTTGTTTAGCATCCAACTCATACTTAACTCTATCATTTTTTGTTCTTCGCAAAGATTCACGAATGCTTAGTCTAAAAGTTAAGGAACAAGCTAGAGCTCAACACGCTCGATCGAGTCAAAATTTATTCTTATTCTACCCAGCAGGAAAGTTAAAATTGTAACAAAACACTTATTTTATTTTTGAAATTTTTAAAATTTTTCTATTTTTTTGTATTTTGGTGTTAATAACGGGATTACGTGAAAACAACGACTACAGGCACAATCAAATCGATAGATCCCCCCATACTAGAACCAAACATTGTCCTCAATGTTTTAAGAAGGGTCTCTACGCAAATCCTAAGCCGATTATTAAGTATGCTTAAAAGATTAACGTTAGTCGATAAGATCAGGATATTGGATTCCTAAAATGAAGCTGAGGATTTGAAGCTCGAGTGATCGAAGGACAAAACCGCGAGCACGAGAGGCTTCAAAAAATCCGGGCAATCCTGGACATACAAAACAAAAAAACAGGCATACGAGAATGGAAGCGGCGAGCCTCATCACAACACAAAACACTTATTCATTACTACTACTAGGATAAGCATGGGTTGCCACCCACGAAGTGCTTATTTTTGTTAACCGAGTCTTGAGCCTGACTTGATCCCCCATACTTGAGCTTGTCAAGAAGGATATAAATGGAGAAACAGAACATCCAAGATTGGAATGTCCCCTCCAGAAATCATCATCGGGCTTTCAAAAAAATCAGAAATGATCTTCGAAGGATTAAAGCCCCAATGAGATAAAGGATGAGGATATGTTTCCTCATTTGAAGCAAGAATACCAGGATTGAAAACTATATCCTCATTTTTGGATGAAAATAGGAGCAAAGTGTTAAACACTGGAGAAAGAGGATCACGCATGAATGAGATAGAAAATTCATTCGGTGATAGAAATATCTTGGATTGGACTTCAATGAATATCCCTGGATCGAAAATCTTGTTTCTAGTTCTGGGAGGAAAAGAAACTACAAGGTCGGAACTGAGAGAAACACTAGAAAGAGTGAAATCTGAATCCAGATGAAGGGTGGGATGGGTGGGTAAAATATTAGGCACATGAACTCTTGGTTCTCTTGTTGGATTATCAAAAATATCCTCCACCACATCCACAGTGAAATTGCCCAGCTCGGGCTTAATCTTAAAGTAGAAATGATCATACTCCGATGGAGATATGATGTGAGCGAGTTCACCGGCGAACTCCTTATGATAAAAGTCACTCCTATCGGCAGGAGGAAACGGATTGATCGAAAGATCAAAGATGAACGAATCATATTGAGAAAAATCAGCATGAGTAGTGGTACTGCCACTACTCTTCTCTTCAATATGATCGTCATCGAGATAGAAAGCTTCATAATCAGGAAGAGATAAATCTTAATAAGAATTATCAACTGTGTTAGTCTCCTCTAAGAAGTATCAACTGTGTTAGTCTCCTCTAAGA
>BQNB010036802.1:9463-48671 GCA_026074375.1 Tanacetum coccineum | reverse complement strand
TTATCGAATGTACAAAATTTCACCGAGTTCCAATCCTTGATATCCGCGTTCCGTCCCATCCAAGCCGTCGCAAGCATCTAAACCTAAGATACATGCTTAAAAAGAACCTTAACACATTATCATTATAGATAAATAAGTGACCGGGTAGTATGCCACTACCCCCTTCTCAATACAAAATGTCCGTTACAGGGTGCTCATTTTCGGATTCATACCCCGGACATGGCTGTCAAACCTAATAGATCTATTTAATGCATTCAGTGTTTACCTCCTCGGTAATTAACAAGTACACAATCAAAGGCATAAACTCATGACAATGAAATCATATAATCATTTCAAAACACTTGCGTTCTATTTTTTCGCAACAACAACATCCAGCACGTATAAAACTGCTTATGCTCAATTTATAAAATAAGCAACAACAAGTACGTTTAAAACTACTTGCGTTCCACTTTTCAGAACAAACAACAACAAGTGCACATAATGTTACTTGTGTTTTATTTTTTCAAAACATGCATGTATCCTACTTGCGGGTTTATAAAACATTTAAAACAGTTCAAAAGCGAGGCTATGAACTCACCTTGATCGAAGACCACGATCAATAATCAATTAATCACGGTACTTCACCGATAACAAACTCGACCGCGACCTATAATTATGTCGCTCGGTTACTATATAATAAAGTACGATCGAATGATGTGTACATCGCAACGATAGAAATCGTATAAAATACACACGTGATGAGAAATCCTCTTGCGCGACCTAGATCCTAACACTTAGTATACTTTAGATACTATCTTTCTTTTAAACATAAGGTGTATCACTTCATTGAAAACTTTCTATTTTTGGAAACTTTCTATTTTAGAAAGTTACTATTTTTAGAAAGTCCGACCATTCGGACGTGTTAGTCCATAAAATGTTTTATTTTCCATTTATGACCGTCTATTCAAGTCTCGCCATTAATATGACACTCTCGACGATACCTTTCCTTATATACTTATATGCATATATATTCTTAATTATAAAGTTTCTATTTTTTAGAAACGTCCTCGTTCATTAAAGTCGTTGATATTTGCTTAATTGTATACTAAATTACCCGGGATTTTGCCAAATAAAAGCCAATAAAATGCCAAAAGAATAGAAACCTGAAACTCGAAGGAAAATGACGAAAATTCCCCCTGCAAGTTTCTGCAGGAACTTATTATCTTTTTAACATAACTCGGAGATTTGACTTTCAGTTTTGACGTTTAATTTATGTGATTTCTAAAATAACAAAACCTCGCGGCTAAAGTAAAACGACATTCCGAACAACTTTCGTGTTTCGCCGGAAGGCTAAAACGGACTCGAAAGTGCTCAAATTGTCATTTCTAAATCAAAAATCAAATTTTAGAAAATATCAAACCTCGTAATCCGTGCCCAAGATTATGTTCGAAAATACATTTTTAAAACCCATCAAAACCATATTTTTGGCTTTCGACAACCTCTAATGCTATCAACTAGCCTATTTTTTTATCATCCAATATCATTTCCAATCTAGTCTAATGCAAGATTCTTGGATTCCATCACATGCAATAATCAAAATGCAATACAAATCGAAATATATTCAAAAGTATCTTAAAATACTTACAATAAGCCAAGAAAGCAAGATCGAAATCGACACACACTCGTCCCCTCGGTTTTCCGAATCCAACGCAACTCAAAAACATAACCCCGCAACTTTTTAATAGAAACCCACTTGTAAGAACACCCATTTATCACCAATAAACTCCAATTTTTAACCCATTTCGATAAGAGCTCGAACCAAATTAAATCTAGTGAAATACTTGTTGCATGTCAAAAATTCAAGTGGGGATATGTAGGATTTGATGAGAGGATTAAGAAAATGTACTTGGATCGTATTGCATGTCGGAAAATCGACGGGTTTGGTGGTGTATGGTGTTGGCCGGTCGTGGTGGAGAAACAAGGACAAAGGAGAACAAATTTTTTTTGTAAAAGGAAATAATGAGTGTATGAGTTTGTTTATATAGGGATTTAGTTTGGACACTTGACACTTTTAGTCCCTCCGTCCTTAAAGTCCTTCAAAACTTGTACAAAAGGTTATTTATTTCGTTGCATAGCCGACCAAAGGCTCGGGTTTTATAATTTCATAAATATTTTTCTTCCGTTGACGTTATTTTATTTTTTAAACTTTTAATAAAAAGTTAAACCACGGAAAACACGAATTTTAAACACGGTCCTCACAAAAACTCGGGGAAAGCCATAAAACACTTAAATAAATATAATTTCGCTATCGGAGCAAAAATATAAAATTTTCAAATTTTCTCAAACGCTTTAAACGAATAGAAATTTAAAACACGGCTTGCGAAATAGCCAAGAATCATGATTTTTTATCAAATCGCCTAAAACGAAAAACGATTGTAGAAAATAGATAACGGCTCGGGATAATCGTCGGCCTAAAACTAATAAAATGTTAAATCACGTAGAATCAAAACTCTTGACACGCTTTTTTACAAAAACATGAGAAAAGCAGTAAACATTAAACAATAATTTTTACGCTCTCGGAGAAAATTATAAAAAAATTTCAAATTTCTCAAACGCTTCAAACGAATGAGAAATTTTTAAAAAACGGCTTGCGAAATAGCAAAAATAATTAATTTTATCAAATCGCCCAAAACGAAAAACGATTATTCCGAATCAAACGTAGAAAATAAATTGTGGCTCGAGATAATCGTCGGCCTAAAACTCGGGTTGTTACATTCTACCCACCTTAAGGAAGCGCCGTCTCGGTTCTCAATTCAAATTTATTGTTCTAAGCTCGCTCATGGAGAATATAGGCTATTGATCCTCGAAAGGATCGTATGTTTTCTCGCGAGGCTATGCTACGTTACACTTGCTAAATACGATGAGCGGAAATTTAACACGAAAAATATTGGTAAAACCTTCAACGAAGTATTCATTTTTTACGTGATTGCTTTTGTCAAAGGAGGACATAAAACAAGCCACGGAAAACTTCCGGGAAAAATCACCACGCCACTTCAAAAATATTTTGTGAAACAAGATTTTTTTTATTATCAACCAAACTCGATTGGTGATCTACCAACAAAACAACACTGCACATCGCCAACTGGTCTATTTAGAAAAATACACCACCGGTATGAAAAAATAATCGGAGTACAGTATCATAAACTCCCCGACACGCCCTTATTAGCACTATTTATACATAATACTAAATCACATATTCGACAAAACCTTCTGCAATTTCAGCCTAGCTTTACTTAGGCGTTTCGTCAAGTCCGCTTATATTTAAGCCTTGGCGATAATTATTACACATCATGCTCGCTTACTATCAAGCATTAGCAATAATTTTCACATACCATGCTCGCTTATAATTAAGCCTTAGCAAATATACCATGCTCGCTTACTATGAAGCCTTAGAAACAATTTTCACACATTACCATGCTCGCTTATCTAATCTATGCCTTAAGCAAATATACCATGGCGAGCTTACTATGATGAACTTAGCAATACGAATCATGCTCAACACGTGGGTTCATACCCAACCATTCAAATTTCTCTTTTACATTGGGTGGGCGAAATTCGCCGATCCAACTCACAATATACTATGCTTGCTAGAAAGTCAAGTCATTTTGACAATAAACCTTGGGTATACGCACCCATCCAAACTAAATTTTTATCTATATCCGAGTTAGACATAACATTTATCCAACTTAATGCACATTTTTTGGCGTGCACCAAAGCGCGCATAAGCGCTTATATTAACCAAAAGCCCTATACACGTTTAGAGGCATTTTGGCGCATAATTCGGCGATGATAATCACACAAGTAACCATAAAGATTAATAGAAATTTACTCGGTGAATCAAGATTCAATAACGTGCTCTCAAAAGATAGCGATTTCAATGTCCTTATTGGTCCATTATAAGATTAGTTCAATCTAATACATCATATCGGTCATCGCGCATATAGAATGGTCAATCTTGACCACATCGCACATTGTTAGATATTTCTTCTAAATTCCCTTATTTCATTCCTTCAACCCGAGGCGGTAGCTATTTTGATTGTTTCCCCCTTAAAAATGGGGGATGAGGATTGCAGCCATTGGGTTCTATTAGGGTTCTCGATCTTCTCGCTCGGCTTCGCGCAATAAAGTTATTATGTTCAAAGAGTAAGGATTACTATACCCAACTTTAAGTCAGGCGTCGCGTAGGGCTCCATACTTATCCTTGACGATCAAAACACATACATAAAACAACATTACCACTAATTAAGTCGAGGCAACCACGCACATTCTTAAACAATTTATCCCAGCTCAAATTTTCATCCTTTTTGACTCAAGGCATTGGCTACTTCGATTGCTCCTCCAGAATGGTGACAGATGTCGCCATCAAATTTTACTACAGTTTCAATCATTCGCTCCTCTATATGCATTTCGAGTTTCTTCGTCAAGGAGTAAGAGATACTACACCCAACTTTGAGTCAGGCGTCGCATAGCTCTCTATACCTGTCCTCGGCGATCAAGATACACTCGTTGAACAACATTACCACTACTTTCCATTTCGGGGAAAGAAGTCTTTTTCACGACCATCGGTTGTTATAACAAGGAACCCACCTCATTGATGTAGGAAATGTTTTTCTCCATTTCGCACATCCAATATATGAGTTATAAAAAACCCTGCTTTCATCCACTTTGGCGGGTATTATGACCTCAGGAGTTTTTTTTTTCTATTTTGTCTGGTTTCAGTTTCTCGGCTTCTCATCATCTAACCTATTGTATTATTTGTCACATAAACTCACCGGAATATATATATATTTATATATTATTATATATTATAGATATATATATATATATATTTATTATATCACACCTCGAGTGGACATTCCTATGCTATGCTAGTTCTTGAAAATTTGCCGTTACACGGCATGCGGATATTCAATCCAACTTCATACTAAGTAACAAGCAATCTAGCAAGATTACCTATGATCTTACCAAATCTGAAAGCAACCTAGCAAGATTACCTATGATCTTCTAAGATTTTGTAATTTAAAATTCGGATTTGGTTACTGTAGGCCGGTGCCATTGATTTTGGCTGCTGGTTCCATTCGACAATGGCACCGGCAGACGGTCTACAGTAACTTACATGCCTTAAATACCAACTCATTTCTCTTGGTTTTAGGCACTCATTTTACATAATTCTCTCTCTATAGATTCAGGCTTTTCACTCGATCTCTATCATGATTCTTTCATTTTAGTGTTTTGTAGATTTCTTAATAAAAGAAGCTCTACCGAGTATGCCCTTTGAGGATCAAGTTCTACAACTCTCTTAGAGCAAGGATATCCCATCACTCATGGATCAAACTACTGATCTCAAGATATTATTTCAGATTCATTGTAATCAAATAGATAAAAGTCATATGACTAAGTATTGCTTATAAGAGTTTTGAGTAAGTTGTAAATGGTGTTGGTGCTTGGCACCTAGTAGAGGGCAAACACATCGACATGTTATGTTCCATATTGTTGGACATGATATCTATCTTTGTATCATAATAGGGTGTAAGCTTGTGTGGGGACATGGTTCTTCTAGAACCTGGTGTTTAGCTTTGCATCAGATAAAAGGGTAAGCAACGTTGTGAGGCTTCTCCGCCGGCCAAAAGGAGTATTGGTAAATAGTGTATTCGAACTCTCGAGTAGGTGACTTGGGGAGTGGAGTAGGACAAGGTAGGTGACCTTGTAGTCGAACCACTATAAATACTGTGTCACATATCCTTTTACTTATCATATCCTATCATGTGTTTAGTACTTATGTTTATTCGTTCACTTAAAAATCTAAAATGAGAAAATGAAATTTAAAGTGAGATTTTAATTGTAAACTATTCAACCCCCCTTCTAGTTTTCCACAATTGGTACCAGAGCAGGTTATCGAAGATTTTTTAAATAAACTGTATTTCAAAAATCTTCAAATATTCAATCAAATATTTTTCAAAAACTAAAATCATAAGGCATATACACATTCTTCCATTATATGTTTTCTTAAAAAGCTTGCCGTAAGAAAATTTTGTAAAAGAAAGGAGGCTGTTTCAGGCTGGCCCAACAAGCCGGTTCCGCCGGTGCCATCAATCAATAGCACCGGCTGAGGTAAGCCAACAAAACCGCGGATCTGAACACTCTTTGGTTTGGGCTTCTCTCTAGTATGGGCTCACCTAACTTTTAAAGAAAAATATTTTTGGACTCAATTTTTTTTAAAAATTTGTAAATTTCCATTTGACTTAACCAAAACCTAAAACCAGTATCCTATGGAATTTTCAAAAAGACAAGAGTTCAAATAATTTTTTTCTTATAAATTCAGTTTCAAATATGATATTCTCCTCTTAGAACAAATCTAAATAAATAAAAAAAATTTGATGTATATATGTGAAATCATACAAGCTTTCTTGATAGTTAGTTGGCTCATGTTCTAAAATTATTCTACGTTTTAAAAAGTACAAATTCCTCTTCCTTCTACTCTCACTGTATGAAATTGTAATATAAATGATCACATATACTCTGTTTAATTATTAATATATTCCATGTCTCACCATTTCCCGAGTACAACACTCTCACCTCTCTATTTTTGAATCCCTGCACTTATCTACGATATGATGTCTCTTGCGCTAATTTTCGGTTGGTGTTAAATCCATTCAAAATTCAAAACCCACCCTTCACACCTCCCCATAACCCCATCACCGCATTCTACTCTATATATAATCACACCAGCTCTATCCTCCTTTATTTTCCTTTTAAATTTTTCAAAAAGTCAAAACCTTCCTCTCATTTCCCTCTTCAATCTATCATCGGTTACCTCTGGAAAGCAATCTGGGAAATTCCTAAGCCCCGTCTTGATCTCATTAATCATCCCTCTGTAATGCTATATATCTTATGATCAAGTTTTCGCTTGGAGACGTGTTTTTTCAATCTAGCTTTTTATATTACTTTTGTATTCTCCTACTTTTCTATGTATAGAGCTTTGGGTTGTAATCAATGTCTATGTAATCTTTCATTTTTTTTTGTTACATTATAACTTATTGTTTTGTTTCTATAGAAAACAAAAAAAAACTATAATAAGGAGGCCATATTACACTCGCACAAAAAAATTCTAACACTATAAACAATTTTTTTTAATATTTTTATTTTTAAAACAAGCCCTAGCCTGTGCCATTGTAAAAACCCAGCCGATTCTGTTAACCGAATCAGCACCGGGCAGAACTTGAGGGAACTGACAAAACTGAACGTCTTCTTCTCATTTTCTCACTGTTTGAAACTCACACACCCCAAGAAATCACCATTGACGAATCTTGCAAAGTTTCACCCTTTTTCACATCTCTAAACTCCCAATTGTAAGTTTTAACTCATACATATTTTCTATAATCAACTCTTAATTTATAATTAATTACAAAAAATTAAATTTTAAAGGATTAAGATCTTCTTAGACCAAATCACCCTATATTTTCTTTTTAACAAAATTAATTTAGTCTTAAGTAACCTTAGTTAACAAATTGCATCTTGATCCTAGTTAAGGAATACACCCATGCACATTCCTTTATAAAATCAAAAACACATTTAAAAAAAAGGGGTGATGATAAAGGAATTTCATTATTAATTACCATTTAAAACTAGATAAAACTGGTTTCATTTCCAGAAATTCTTTAGGCATTTGGAAGTAAGTAATAGTGTGCTTTTCTTATTTTCTCTAATTTTAGGGCATCATGCCAAATTCACGACGTTGATCATCTTGACACAGCCTACAACTTCCCAGTTGTTTCATCATGACGGAGGTTTACCGGCGAAGAAAGGAAGGTTTACAAGTCTCTCGTAAATCGACTCTTTCACGAAGGACGGGTCGTCCTTCCTAACTTCCTCGAGGATGAACCAAATCTTCGCAACATCTTTGCGGCAATTAGTTTTGATTGTCTTCTCGACATTAATGAACAAATTTTCCCCGTCTTCATTCTTTAATTTTACAAAAGTGTTCGCTTCATTCGAAACTCAATGGAACTCTCTCTATTGCTTTTGTCATAGAACAATGTCGAAACCACTTTCACTCTCAAAAACTTTGCTTAAATTCTCAAAATTCCTTGTGAAGGGGTGTGTGTACACTTTTCGACTGGCTATCTATCCTTTCAAGATATTGTGATCCTCACCCCCAACCTCTATCCTCCTCCTGACGAAGATTCCACCGTGATTAGTGACGCCCTTACTCTTTTAACAAGAACGGAACCTAAGTACCAAAAATTCAAAGGAGTTGACGTTTATGCTCGACCCATTTTCAAAGATCAACATCGAATTTAAGAGATTGAATTCAAGTGAATGAAACACATCTTTGTGAAATGTCATAAGCCCTCACACGGGTCATAAAGATTACCCGTAATGCATCCTTATGCTACATGCTCTATTGTCTCACCATTGGCAAACACTTCAAATATTGCTACTATATCGCTCATCGAAATTATAAGCGTGTTTACAAAGTAGCGAAATGACTCTACCTTATGTCATTGCTTTCTAACTAGGCTTTTTAAGGTATGTCTGTGACCAAAAACAACCATCCCATTGTCCTGAATTTCCAATTGTGGACCATGTAATGATCACCTATTCTGATAAAGAGTATTACGTGTTCAAACATAGGCAAATGGCTCTCGTCTACCAACTATGAACCCCTTCCTTTCCACCTCATCTGATCACCTCCTCTAAACCAAGGAGTGGAAATGATCCATGGGTTAACTAACACTCTTGATCCATTAACTACATAAACCAACTTCAGCACATAGAACGAGGAGAATCCCCAGAATTCAAAACAAAACTAAGGGCTTGTTCAAGGCCTCTTCCATACCTTTGCAAGAAGAAAGTAGAGTTTTGCTACTCGGGAAAACTCATGGCGTGTGTTTAAAACAAATTTATGGGTATGTTTTAAAAACTATTTGATTTATGTGGTTGGTATGTAGTTAACTCGGATAATGTGTTGTGTGCTCCAATTGTGTGGAGGGGTGTTTGGTTCTATCAAGACATTATGATCTATGCATTTCTTCTCCCTCTATAATATTCGAACTTATCTAGAACAAGTAGAATCCAGGTTATACCCTCTTCTAACATTAGCATGTGACATTCTAGTAACATTTTTGACAAAAAATTCCCTTTTGACAATTCTTTTATGGAGTGTTGGCATATGCCACGTTTTGTAGAAATTTTAGATTAACTATTAGAACATTGTTTTAGTGATAAAGCCTCTGTAGACTTAAATCTACTAATCTTATGCAACGCTTTAGACTTCTAAGGATATTTTTTTTTAGAAATTAAATTCTAATGTTTGTGCCCTGCACCAGCCGGTGCTGTTTGCAGTAAGGCGGTTCCATACGCTCAATGGCACTGGCCAGCCGGTTCTACAAAAGCAGGTTTCTCGTTTTTGAGGACACCACTTTTTAAACTAAGCCCCTAAATATGCTTAATAAGAGTGTCTCATTACTGCTCGGTAGTTGGCTTTGCCTTGTTTGACCTTCTTTGCACTCTAATGATTATGTTTAAGCCTTTTCTAGTGGTTTGAGCTTAATTGTTATTCGCATGTAACTTCAGTATAAATTAGACATAATCTCTCCATATTATTCACAACCTCAATACTGCAAACAATCTCTTCTGATCACTTGTATCTCAAAAAATCCTATGGGCAACAAGTGCTTGTTCTTCAAACTCAAAATCTCCAGAAATTCGGCCAAAATTGAACTACATTGAGCTTATGCCTATAATGAAAACTCACCCAAATATTCACAAATCTCATATCCAACACTACCATTGTTCCACTTTAGCAATCACCATGCCACCACCGACCTCAATCCAAACGCACCTATGAATTGAACCTTTAGCGACTCCATTGGTCCCTGAGCCCTAACTTTAACTACTCCTCTCAAACACTCTCAGGAGTCTCATCTTAAATCTCTTCTACAAAATGTGTGCACACCAGAACCTCAACCATTCCCTCAATGTGTCTTCAAAACCTACCTCAAACCCATCCACAAACACACTATTAAGAACCATTTTTTAAACCCATCAACTATCTAGTAATAGGACAAACGTTCAAACCTGACAATCATAGAAAGGAAAAAACTTTCAACAAAGAGCTCAACTACCTTCAAACCTTTCACCAAAATATTAGGAGGCTACCCACAATGCTCAAAATTGTGCAAAAATAGTCTTATACCTCCAAACCATCACACCATTTCAAATGCCACACCATTTGTCCTTACACCTCATACCAAACAACCCACATTTTGACCCATTGTTTTCCACCAAGCATATTTTAGACCTATTGACCAAAACCCACCCCCAATTGGCTGTAGAAAACTCCTAAGGGACAAGAACATATGTGTCCTCATTGCCAAAAGACCGAGACCATCATCAACAGTTTCCAAAGTGAAACTAGGTTAATTGCTCTCATCACATCTCTAGATCGATTGAAACATCTTCTTCAGCAAATCTACCTAAGATAATAACTAGATCAAGTAGCTATAGATATGTTTACCAATCATGATTTTAGTTTTAGTTGAATAGGTTATTTGTTTTCTTTTTATGATTTATTATTGTCAAGGCTTTGTTTGTAGAGTTGATTCTTGTTATTGTTGCATCCTAATTATGAATTCCTATTCAAAATATGATTAGTTTGATATCTACTTTATTGATCCCCTCTCGGATATCAAATTTTAGCAGGTTAAAATTTGAATAGAATTGCTTCCCGCCAAATAGTTGAGTGTTGCTGTCTTTGCACAGTTTTTTTTTTCTCTTGCAATGATATCCTGTTCATTTTATATACATATTTATGCGGGACGGGGGGTTGAATTTTAATAATTTCTTAGCAAATCCATCTTAGGGAGCATTCGTCAAGGGGGAGCATTGAGATTGACCCACTAATAAGTCAATTATTTACCATTTGCACCTATGACTAACATGTTTTCTTGTAGCTACTCCGACTAGGAAAACTTGACAATTTGTTCTTGGAGGAGCATTCGTCCAACGGGGGGGGGGGGGGGGCATACATCTTGTCATTTCTCTTAAAAGCATACCTATTTTTCTTCTTTGGTTCACCATCTTAAGTTAGTTTTTCTTCGACGCTCTTTTTTTTCGACAAAAAAGGGGGAGAAGGAAGTAAAAACTCCAATTTAGAACATGTAAATTTTGTTACTTTTTTACTTCATAAGTTTATGTTTTGTTATCAACAAAAAGGGGGAGATTGTTTATACAAATAAACCGTAAAAACGTTTATTTATATTTTATGATCTTTTTTTGTTTTGATTATAACCAAAACATAAACTTATCAAAAACAACAAAGTCATTAAGTTCTAATCCATTGTTTTTTGACCCGCTTCTCTCATAAACTAAACACTTTCACTTAAATATATTCTTGCAATAAAAATGTATTAACTTTTCACATTTTACCACTTTATTAGAAATATTACAAAACCTTTAAATATTTCAAAACTAATAAAAGACCTCTTTCTTACCAAATCTGAAAACAATCTAGCAAGATTACCTATGATCTTCTAAGATTTTGTAATTTAAAATTCAGATCTGGTTACTGTAGGCCGGTGCCATTGATTTGGTGACGGTTCCTTTTAGCAATGGGCACCGGCTGAACGACTACAGTAATCTTCTTGCCTATAAATACCAACTCATTTTCTCTTGTTTTTTGGGCACTCATTCAATAACTTAATCTCTCTATATATTCAGCTCATATAATGATTTCTACTCATGATTCTTTATTTTAGTTTGTTTTGTAGATTTCTTGATAAACAGAAAGCAATTCGAGTATTGCCTTTGAGGGATACATAGTTCTACGACTCTCTTAGAGTAAGGATATCCCATCACTCATGGATCAAACTACTGATCTCAAGATATTATTTCACATTCATTGTAATCAAATAGATAAAAGTCATATGACTAAGTATTGCTTATAAGAGTTTTGTGTAAGTTGTAAATGGTGTTGGTGTTTGGCACCTAGTAGAGGGCAAACACATCGACATATTATGTTCCATATTGTTGGGACATGATATTATTATCTTTGTTCATAATTGGGAGTAAGAATTGTGTGGGGAACATGTTCTTCTAGAACTGGTGTTTAGCTTAGCACCAGATACAATGGGTAAGCACATTCTGGGCTTTTCGCTGCCCAAAAGGTGTATTGGTGAAATAGTGTAATTCGAACTCTCGCAGTTGGTAACTCAGGGTGTGGAGTAGGACAAGGTAGGTGACCTTGTAGCCGAACCACTATAAATACTGTGTCACATATCCTTTTACTTATCATATCCTATCATGTGTTTAGTACTTATGTTTATTCGTTCACTTTAAAATCTAAAATGAGAAAATGAAATTTAAAATGAGAATTTAATTGTAAATTATTCAACCCCCCTTCTAGTTTTCCACAGAGCATTTATGGCAATTGCTGAGGATGAGCCATCTGTTAGAAAGGCTGATGCAAGATCTGGATAATGGGTTGGACATCACATGAAAAAGTACACAGACTTTTGTCTATGACTTGATGGTGTTTGAAAGAATACAATGTTCTAGACTATACATTCATGTTGGATCTTACTATGTAGAGGATCAAAGGAAAACTTGGTTAACAAATTAAATATTTTTAAACAAGAATGTCTTTACATAAGTCTAAACTTTGTAATCTAAAAAATACTGTGTCCATTAACTGTTCCCTCCAAAATAAAGGTATAAGGGTCAATCTAGAAAATGAATCTCTCAATGATGAGATCTCTGACCTTAAAAGGGTCATTGAAAAATGGACCTGTAGTAATAATGTCATCTTGATCAATACTCTTCTGAGCAAATACCTTGGCTACATTGTCAACAGCTTAGGGGAAGAGGTAAAAGAAAAGAGAAAATTTCCTCAAAAGAAGTTATTTTCACTAAGGCTAATGAATCCTCATCTATGCCATTTCCTGAGATCACCTCTGACTCAGAGTCTGAATCTGTGAGATCGGGGAACCTTTTTAACTTGCCTAAGCTGATAGGAGCTTGCCACACAATTGGTACTTCAGATAAGTCGTATTTCTTTGTCTGCCTAACTCTCAACATGGTTGACCAAACACTTGGATTTTTTTTTTATCACAATGTCACTAAAAACCAACCAAATCTCGGTGGGTAACGTCTTTGGCAACTTTCAAATGTCTATTAAAAAAGATTAAAATAAACTTCCAGTTGTCCCTGACAAGAAAGCTAGATCATTACTGGTGCAACTTTTCTTTCTATGTTTGGAAGAGGTAAAGGGTCTCAAAACTCAATAGAGATTCCTGCATGGAATCTTCATCAAACTCTCAGTCAAGTAGTTCTAAATCCAAGCAAAGGGCCTGGTTTGGACCCTGTAAACACTTTTGTGGGTTAAGAAATCATCTCTCTGATGATTGTTATTCAAAACCAAAGTGCTTTACATGTGGATCCACTGACCATTTGACCAAAGAACACTCAGAACATGTTGCTATTAAGAAAACTTTGATCCAACTCAAAGCCCAGTCACCCTTGAATCCCACACCAAAGAAAGCACCGAGGATTCCAATACCCTTTAGTGATTGCAAGTATTGTGGTTTTAATAATCACCACTCTGATGATTATGAATATTACTCTGGGTGTGAATATGTGCAGAGCATAGCATCTTGAAATAGCTATCTGCCCTACGAAAAAACATAAACAGCAGGAAATAGGATTGCTAACATGGATCTACATAACCCACTGAAAGGTTGGGTTATAAAAGGAACTAATATGTGTAAAATTGTCCTGGCAGGATTACCTAAAGACGGTGTGTATGGTTATTCTAGATAGTAGTTGGCTTCTAGACACATGCAGAGGTTAAACATATATTCATAGATATTTAATGGGAGCACTGGTTCTTCAAATGTGTATTTTGAGATGACTCTTCAGTTGACACAAAAGGATATTTCTTAGTCAACTGCACTGGAATCACTTTTACAGGTTTGCCTATGTGAATGGTCGGCGAAACACAACTTAATCAAGCCATCAGCCAACTGTGTGATGCTAACTTCAAAGTCTTATTTACAAAGATTCAGGGAACCATTTTCAATTAAATTGATGAAGTTGTTCTCATTGCTCTAGATAAAGGATGTTCTACATCATTGATATGTTGTTTACAATAAAGAAGCATACTTGTTTCTTTGCCAAAGCCTCACCAAGTGTTAATTGGCTCTAGAATAAGAGAGGACTATCTCACCTCAACTTCAAAAACATAAACAACCTTGCCAAACATAATCTTGTCTCTGGACTTCCCTCTTTGACCTTCTCTAAAAGACAAAAATTGTTTGCAGGTGAGAAGAGAAAAAATATCGGGGGCATCATTCAAAACAAGAGATATTTTCCATCAACAAGGCTTACATATCCTTTACTGGATTTGTTTAGACAATTGTCAACCTTAAAAATAGCCATAACAAATATACCTGTCATTGTAGATGACTTCTAAAGGTACACTGGATATATTGCCTCAAGAGGAAAAGAATGTGAGGAGCTGACTGTATCATGTCTTTTATAAAAAGATAGAAAACCTCAATGAAGTAAGGGTAAAGGAGCTGAGAAGTGATAATGGAACAGAGTTTAGAAATTACAAGCTGGAAGAATTCTATGATGAAAAATGTATATCTCAAAATTTCTCATCTCCTTGTACCCCTGAACAAAATGGTGTAGCTGAAAGAATAAACAAAACCCTGATAGAAGCAGCCATGCCTATGTTAGATAGTGCAAAGATCCCTAATACTTTAGGGAGAGGCTGTTAACACTGCCTGCTACACTCAGAATAGATCCATCATATTAAAAAGACATGAGAAGACAGCCTGTGATGTGTTCAGAGTAAGATCTCCTGATATCAGCTACTTTTATGTGTTTGGGTGTCCTATGCATATTCACAACCACAAGGACCACTTGGGAAAGTTTGATGAAAAGGATGATGATAGATTCTTCCTTGGCTACTCTCCAGTGGCCAAAGCATTTAGGGTATTCAACATCAAAAGATAAGAAATAGAAGAAACTATTCATGTCACCTTCAGTGAAGATGATGAAGCCATTTCTCAATCAAGTACAAAAAGGGATGCAATCGACTTCAATGAAATAGATCCTTCCTAGATGATGAATTCCTTGAACCTAGGAGTAAAGTCACTCAATGTCCTGGCAATATTGAGTACTTTCATAGATACCTGCATTTATGAAAACACCACACCCTCTGATTCACCCATTCTTTAGGACTCTGGTTCTTCTGAAGAACCCCCCGAGTTCATTGTTGCTGATGATCACCCAGCTCCCAATGAACTTGATCAACCTGAATCAGATGATAATCTTGAATCAACTAAAATTCAAGATAATATCATCAGTGAACCAACAGTTGATGTAAACCCACCCCACACCAATCACCCAACTTATTACTTCAACATAAAACCCACAAAAACCAAAATACCCTATTACAATAACACTCACCAACACCAATAAAACATCAATATCTAAACCTCAATCATTACACCCAACCTCATAATTTACATATACACCTAATCCATCCACATCATCCATATATTCTATATTAAACAAAACACAATAAAAATTCCACCCACCTCACCTAATACAATACATTATTACTAATTTTTAACAATCAATTCCATAATATAATAAACCAATAAAACTACAAATTACTTTACCATTTACCAAAAAACTAAATTTAAACCAAAAATATTTACCAAAATTCAAATTAACAACAATAAATTATTAACAATTATTATAACACACATAACAATCCATTCACTAATCACATATATCAATCTATCATTATTCAACATACATACATAAACCAAATCACTATAATCAATAAATTACTCCAAATTCACAAAAATTCAATTCATCTACATTTTATAAATTTTTTCTAATCATAATTTAATATTTCAAAATTATAACTTTAAAAAACTCAAATTATTATAAATAACACCAACCACCATTTAAATCCCTCCTATACAAACCCAAACACAATATATAAATTTTTAAAATCACTATATTTTAAAAATCAACCCCACACCTCAATTACATAAACACAAACAAAACCAAACATATACCTCACAATAAATTAACAGTATTAACCAAATACCACACCATCAAAACCAAAAAAGTCACTCCATGTATAAATGTCATAAGATACATCAAATTTGAATATTAGCATTATCTTTGTCTTTAACATTTTAATTGTGATTACAAACATCCATCACTTGTATACAGCAATATAAAATCAATTTCGCCCATCAAATTGACGTATTAATAAGAAAATGTATTATGCTAGAGAGAATGAATAATAATAATTTTATGTTCATTCAAAATAAACACTCTCTATTTCAGTGTGATAATCTACAATTTGTTCAATGAAAAAAATTTTAAATAATATTTACACAAAAAATTTGTTATATCATATCTTCTATAGTAGTTCTAGTAGCAATATGTGTCAATGTGTGTTATCTGTTATAATCCCAATCCTCATTACTCACCTACAATCCCTTTCTCCGGCACGTCAGATTCATCTTCATTCGCTATATGGAGTGTTCCTGAATTGCGAGATACACAGCAGTTTCTAGAAGCACTATAGTCTTATGTTACTGATTATGTATACTGATACTGGTTAGCAGACCTGGTAATCAGTTTGCCCTACTCGTATCTCTCTTCGCCTAAGGTATCAAGCTTTAATCCTATAGGGTGAATCTACATCCTTGTTTGTTGTAAAAGTTGTTGAGGTATAGAGTCTTATAAAGAACTCTCCAGTATGTCGTAGCCTCTGTGTATCACAAAACTGCGCGAGAGTGCTCATGTTAGTATGGATCAAGCGGCTATTTGATTCAGACATGATGACTAGCATGCCTAACCTGTGAACAGAAAGTGTGATACTACTAGGGTACTGTCACATGACGTTGTTGCTAGGATCTGGTTTAGCTAAAGTGTGGACTCTTTAACAGTGACTTCTCTAGAGCGCGAAGGCTATGTGGCGATGAGAGTGAAACTATATCAGCTGAAGCCGTATGTCGTGCTTATGTCTGCGATAGAATCGCTTGTATGCTAAGGTTGTAACTGGACAGAGAGTCAGCTGGTGACTATGACGCGTGTTTTCTCTATGACAAGTTGCCTCCATATTTTGTGATGATGACAAGGTTCATGTGTCAATTCAATAACTCATCTAATACTGCCTTGAGTACACAGAAATGAATTGAATCAGGATATTCCTTCATCAGAGGACCACATTTTAAAGGGGATATCTTTGTATGTTCATTTTGTACTCCCACCTGATGTTTACAACTAGATATAAATTTTTACCAAAAACCACTAGCTGAGCCTAGCTTTACTAGATTGGATCCACTGAGTTTTGGGTCATTGATCATAATATTAAAAAAGTGATAATGTCAAACAAGCACACACTGGCCTCCTTCCCCCACGCTGCACTCTCATGACCACTCGAATCTTAAATGTTTTTAAGTTATATTATATGTAAACTACCTAGTACAACAGCCACTATAAATAATTCTTCACTATTAACTTCATGTTTTGTGTAAAAAGAACGGACACACTTTGTACCAAACTTTCTCAAAAAATGCAATTACAGTAATGAAGGGTGTTAGGGTGTGGAGTCGCCATCGCGCTTTAGTTGAGTGAGATTTCTGCTTCAGAATCAATCTCGCTCTGTCACGATCAATCGCGATAAGATACTCCCAGCATGACTCCAACTGCACATTGACGACAAAGGAAGGAGAGATCCGATCTGATAATCGTGCAATCGTCTGATTGCTGAATCCCAAAACCAGTAATTAAGACTATAAGTGTCATCTAACAATCATGAAAGATGTCTGGGTTCTACTTCTTTAAAGAAACTAGTCGCCTGGGAGACTCGATCTGAGGAAACAGTGGCCACACCGCTGATTGGCAACTAACCATCGAGTTAGTGATGCCACAGCTCCGAATCGGCAGAGGGCTATAAAGCATTTACCAGCCTATACATCGAGATCACCTCTGAATAAACAGATTGAAAAAGAGCTCTATTGTAGTATTATTAGATATAAAGGGCACTACAAGAAACCACTCTCAAACTTCTCTAGGAGAGAGTGGTGAAGTTAAGGGCTACCCCCGACCTAATAGAGAGTCAGAGTCAACACTTAAATTCCTATATCTTCTGTACACTCTGTGTCTGCACTCAGGGGATGATACTGAAAGGCTAAAAAACGCTGATTGTGTTGAATCTAAAACTCTAGGACATTGCTGGATTGATTTAACCCATTTGTCGACCTGAAATTCGACCATGTATGAACTCTAAACCTCATTTCTCGAGAACCATATGCATAGGATAGAGTCCTTTAACAATTGTGAAAAGAATTCTAAATGTGTGTCCTAGAGACCGTTGTTGTGGGCGACTCTCGATAATCGCACCTTTATCTTCTTCAGCGGACAGAGAATCGCGGCCACGACTAACCTAGACCACTTCCTTATGTGTCTACTTCTTTCGCCACCTCCTCCAGACCTTCACGTTGTTGTTGTCTCGCAGCTGCTCGTGATAATGCTAGGCGCGCTGGAGACGCTATTCGCATTTTTTATCCCTCAGAAAGATTAGGTGTGATTATCGAGTCCCCTCAAAAGTCTAAGACTTTAGGAATCTTTTCATTGGTTAAAGGACCCCTAAGTCTGAATGAGGTTTAGTTCATACATGGGTCGAATTTCAGGCACAAATGGGTTAATCCAGCAATGTCTAGAGTTTTTAGATTCAAACATCAGGCGTTTTTAGCCTTTCAGTATCATCCCCTGAGTGCAGACATAGAGTGTATAGAAGATTTAGTAATTTAAGTGTTGACTCTGACTCTCTATTGGGTCGGGGGTAGCCTTTAACTTCACCACTCTCTCCTAGAGAAGTTTGAGAGTGGTTGTTTGTAGTGCCCTTTATATCTAAAATACTATTACCTTTTCGGATTTAGCGGTCTCAGGCTGGTTTGCTTGCTCCTCTGCCGATTCGAAGGCAACTAAACTCTGGGTGGCATCAGCGGTGGCCACTGTTTCCTCAGCGTGTTGAGTCTCAGCGACTTGTTTCTTTAGAAGAATGACCCTGATCTTATATGAAGACTTTGGTTTGGAAGAAGGTGGGATTTGCTTCTTCTTTGTCTTCATGTCAGTTGGTGCTTTGGGCTGAGTGAGTGGTAAAACTGTCACAAAACGTGGGTCCCCATGACCCTTCATGTACTGTAATTTGCATTTTTTGAGAAAGTTGGTAAAGGGCCTTTTTAATATAATTGAATTAAATATTAAAGAATGTTTGTCCTTTTGAAATAGCGTAGTTACATTGTGAGTGTGACCTTAAAAACATTCGAGATAGAATTCAAGTCAGAGATAAAATGATAGTATTAGCCTATTTTTATTTGAGACAACTTTTTAATATGAGCATTACCTCAACTCAGGACCTATAGCCTAGTAAAGATCTAGCTGACAGATAAGTTGGTATGTCGGGTAAAAAGTATATACTAGTTGTAAATTTCAGTGGGTACAAAAGTGGAAAGCTCAATATTCCCCTTTTACTAATATGTTTGTCTCTGATGAAGTTGATACATGATGTCGATTGTTTTGTTCTGTAGATGTCAGTATTAGATTGTTTGAAATGACAAATGGACACTTGTATTATCTCTAAATATGGGCACCTTGTGTATTAGAGAACATCATAGTCAGCCAGCTGACTCTTGATCCAGAGGACTTGAGCATAGCATCCATCGGCAGCTGCATACTCAGCTTCAGCTGATGACATTGCCACATAGCTTTGCTTCTTTGCACTCCAACATACTAACTTTCCACCAAGTATTTGACAGCCCCTTGAGGTGCTCTTTCTATCCAGGTTGCATCTAGCATAGTCTGAATCACAATATGCTTTCAAATCAAAGCCCGATCCTTTTGGATACCAGAGGCCTAGATTTAGATGTTCTTTTTAAGGATACTAAAAATCTTTTTACAACAACAAGTGCTGATTCATTGGATTAGCGTGTACCTAGCACAGTTACATATGGGAGAACTGAATATTAGGTCTGCTAACAGTGAGGTATATCAGTAACCATATCATGCCTCTAAACTATGTCTCATTAAAAGAGACCCCTGACTCATCAGGCCCAAATTGTTTGGGGGAAGTATATGGCATTTTACTGACGCACTATCAGCTAGATCATACTTTTTGAGTAAATATTTAACATATTTTTCTTGACAAATAGAGATTCCTTTGAAATCTTGTTTAATTTGAATGCCCAAAAATTAATTTTTTCCCTATCATACTCATTTCATATTTCATAGTATTAGCTGGCATAGTGTTTACTGAAGCTTTCACATGGTTGACCCAAAAATGATATCATCCACATATATCTATACAATTATAACATCAATCTTAGTCTTATAAGTAAAAAGAATGTTGTCAATGGTACCTCTAACAAACTTGTGCTGAATAAGAAATTTTGAAAGAGTTTCATACCATGCTTTGAGGTGTTGCTTTAGCCCATAAAGAGCTTTATCCAACTTACAAATGTGATTGGGAAATTCACTGCTTTCAAACCCAGGAGGTTGTTGAACATACACCTCCTTTGAGATTTTCCCGTTCAAAAATGCACTCTTCACATCCATCTTATACACCATAAACCATGTAGCTGCATATAGATATAAAGCACTATAAATATCTACATATGATCATGATGGCTTCATCATTGCACAAGTGCAAAGGTTTCTCATAATTAATCCCTTCCTGCTGATTATAACACTGA
The DNA here is from genome assembly GCA_026074375.1 of Tanacetum coccineum. Classification (NCBI taxonomy): domain Eukaryota; kingdom Viridiplantae; phylum Streptophyta; class Magnoliopsida; order Asterales; family Asteraceae; genus Tanacetum; species Tanacetum coccineum. The sequence continues at coordinate 27,840 of BQNB010036802.1, read as the reverse complement.
GCAACTAGCCTTGCTTGTTCTTTATAACACCCCCATTTTCATCCATCTTGTTTTTCCATATCCATTTGGTCCCAGTTATAGTTTTACCATAAGGTTTATGGACCAAGGTCCATACGTTGTTTCTTTCAAATTGATTCATCTCTTCTTGCATTGCTATAATCCACCCTTCTTCCTCCAGAGCTTTAATAAGTTTCTTAGGTTCCATTTTATAGAGAAAATTAACATATAGACATTCATGAGCTGAGGCAGCTTCTGAGTCTCTGACCCTACTTCTGGTAGTGATACCAACAAGAGGTTCTCCAATGATGTTAACTAGTTTAATGTGCTTTTCTCTTGACCATTTGTCTTAAGGAATAAGAGGCTGAAGGATGCCTTCAACTAAGGGTGAAAGGATTGGTGTGGGTTGAACATCACTGATTGGTTCACTGATGATATTATCTTAAATTTTAGCTGATTCAAGATTATCATCTGATTCAGGTTGATCAAGTTCATTGGGAGCTGGGTGATAATCAGCAACAGTGAACTCGAGGGGTTCTTCAGAAGAACCAAAGTCCTGAAGAATGGGTAAATTAGAGGGTATGGTGTTTTCATATGCAGGTATCTATGGAAAGTACTCAATATTGACAGGACATTGAGTGACTTTACTCCTGGGTTCAAGGAATTCATCATCTAGGAAGGATCTATTTCATTGAAGTCGATTGCATCCCTTTTTGTACTTGATTGAGAAATGGCTTCATCATCTTCACTGAAGGTGATTATGTTCGGTGACATGAATAGTTTCTTCTATTTCTTGTCTTCTGATGTTGAATACCCTGAATACACTAGAGAGTAGCCAAGGAAGAATCCATCATCATCCTTTTCATCAAACTTTCCTAAGTGGTCCCTGTGGTTATGGATATGTATAGGACACCCAAACACATGAAAGTAGATGATATCAGGAGATCTTACTCTAAACACATCACATGCTGTCTTCTCATGTATTTTCAATATGATGGATCTATTCTGAGTGTAGCAGGCAGTGTTAATAGCCTATCCCTAAAATTATTTAGGGAGCTTTGCACTATTTAACATAGTCATGGCTGCTTCTATCAGGGTTTTGTTTCTTCTTTCAGCTACACCATTTTGTTCAGGGGTACAAGGAGATGAGAAATTATGAGATATACCCTTTTCATCATAGAATTCTTCCATCTTGTGATTTCTAAACTCTGTTCCATTATCACTTCTCAACTCCTTTACCCTTACTTCATTGAGGTTTTCTATCTTTTTGATTAAATACATGATACAGTCAGCTGCATCACTCTTTTTCTTGAGGCAATATACCCAGGTGTACCTTGTGAACTCATCTACAATGACTAGGGTATATTTGTTGTGGTTGATGTTTTAAGGTTTGACAGGTCTAAACAAATCCATGTAAAGGAGATGTAAGGCCTTGTTGATGGAAAATGATCTCTTTGTTTTGAATGATGCCCTATGATGTTTCTCTTTCTCACATGCAGAACAGTTTTTGTCTTTTAGAGAAGGTCAAAGAGGGAAGTCCAGAGACAAGATTATGTTTGGCAAGGTTGTTTATGTTTTTGAAGTTGAGGTGAGATAGTGTCTTATTCCAGAGCCAATTAATACTTGGTGAGGCTTTGGCAAAGAAACAAGTATTGCTTTCTTTATTGTAAGACAACATATCAATGATGTAGACATCTCTTTTTCTTAGAGCAATGAGAACAACTTCATCAATTTAATTGAAAATGGTTCCCTGAATCTTTGTAAATAAGACTTTGAAGTTAGCATCACACAGTTGGCTGATGCTGATTAAGTTGTGTTTCAGACCATTCACATAGGCAAACCTGGTAAAAGTGATTCCATTGTAGTTGACTAAGACATATCCTTCTGTGTCACCTGAAGAGTCATCTCTAAATACCACTTTAAGACCATGCTCCTTTGAATATCTACGCATATATTGTTTAACCTCTGTCATGTGTCTAGAGCAGCCACTATCTAGATACCATACATACCTCTTTAGGTAATCCTGCGCAGACATTTTTACACAGATTAGTTCCTTTTATGAACCTACTTTTTAGTGGGTTATGTAGATCGCTTGTTAGCAATCCTTGGTTTCCTGCTGTTTAGGTGTTTCTTAGGGCAGTCAGCTATTTCATGAGCTATGCTCCCACATATTTCACACCCAGGGTAATATTCACAATCATCAGAGTGGTGATTATTAAAACCACAATACTTGCAATCACTAAAGGGTATTGGAATCCTCGGTGCTTTCTTTGGTGTGGGATTCAAGGGTGACTGGGCTTTGAGTTGGATCAAAGTTTTCTTAATAGCAACATGTTCTGAGTGTTCTTTGGTCAAATGGTTAGTGGATCCACATGTAGAGCACTTTAGTTTTGAATAGCAATCATCAGAGAGATGATTTCTTAACCCACAGTGTTTACAGGGTCCAAACCAGGCCCTTTGCTTGGATTTAGAACTACTTGACTGAGAGTTTGATGAAGAGGTACATGAAGGAATCTCTATTTGAGTTTTCAGACCCTTTACCTCTTCCATCAGAGTAAGAAGAAGTTGCTCAGTGGATGAGTCAGCTTTCTTGTCAGGGACAGTTGGAAGTTTTTTTTAGTTTTTTTTTAATGACATTTGTAGGTGCCACATTACTAGATGTTGGTTTGGTTTTTTAGTGACAGTTGTGTCAAGTGTTCGGTCAACCATGTTGAGAGTTAGGCCAGACAAAGAAATAAGACTTATTTGAAGTACCAGCGGGTACAACTCCTATCAGCTTAGGCAGAGTTAAAAGAGGTTCCCGAGTCTCACAATCAGACTCGGAGTCAAAGGTGATCTCAGGGATATATGCACAGATGAGGATTCATTAGCCTTAGTGAAAATAACTTCTTTTGAGGAAATTTTCTCTTTTCTTTTACCTCTTCCCCCTAAGGCTTTGACAATGTTGCCAGGTATTTGCTCAGAGAGTAGTTGATCAAGGATGACTTTACTACAGGTCTATTTTTCAATGACCTTTTTAAGGTCAGAGATCTCATCCTTCAGAGATTCATTTTCTAGATTGACTCTTATAGCTTTATTTTGGAGGGAACAGTTAATGGACACGGTATTTTTTTAGATTACAAAGTTTAGACTTATGTAAAGACAGTTCTTGTTTAAAAACATTAAATTTGTTAATCAAGTTTTTCCTTTGATCCTCTACATATGTAAGATCAATATGAGTATAGTCTAGAACATGTTTCCTTTCATCACCATCAGTCATAGACAAGAGTCTGTGTACCTTTTTCATGGTGATGTCAACCCATTATCTAGATCTTGCATCAGCCTTCCTAACATATGGCTCATCCTCAGCAATTGCCATGAATGCTCTGTGGAAAACTAGAAGGGGGGTTGAATAGTTTACAATTAAAATCTCATTTTAAATTTCATTTTCTCATTTTAGATTTTTAAGTGAACGAATAAACATAAGTACTAAACACATGATAGGATATGATAAGTAAAAGGATACGTGACACAGTATTTATAGTGGTTCAGCTACAAGGTCACCTACCTTGTCCTACTTCACTCCCTGAGTCACCTACTTGAGAGTTCGAATACGCTATTCACCAATACTCCTTTTGACCGGCTGAGAAGCCTCACAATGTTGCTTACCCTTTTAACTGGTGCTAAGCTAAACACCAGGTTCTAGAAGAACCATGTCCCCACACAAGCTTACACCCTATTATGATACAAAGATAGATATCATGTCCCAACAATATGGAACATAATATGTCGATGTGTTTTCCCTCTACTAGGTGCCAAACACCAACACCATTTACAACTTACACCAAACTCTTATAAGCAATACTTAGTCATATGACTTTCATCTATTTGATTACAATGAATATGAAATAACATCTTGAGATTAGTAGCTTGATTCATGAGTGATGGGATACCCTTGCTTTAAGAGAGTCGTAGAACTTGATCCTCAAAGGGCATACTCTGTAGAGCTTCTTTTATTAAGAAATCTACAAAACACTAAAAATAAAGAATCATGATAGAAGATCAGTGATTAACTGAATATATAAAGAGAGAAGTTATGTGAGTGAGTGCCTAAACCAAGAGAAATGATTTGGTATTTATAGGCATGAAAGTTACTGTGTAGCCCGGTTCTGCCGGTGCCATTGGCGAATGGTACCAGCAGCCAAAATCAATGGCACCGGCCTATAGTAACCAAATCCGAATTTTAAATTACAAAATCTTAGAAGCTCATAGGTAATCTTGCTAGATTGTTTTCAGATTTGGTAAGAAAGAGGTCTTTTATTAGTTTTAAAATATTCAAAGCTTTTGTAAATATTCTATAATAAAGTGGTTAAAATGTGAAAGGTATACATTTTTATTCTAAGAATATATTTAAGTGAAGAGTTTGTTTATGAGAGAAGCGAGGTTAGAAAACTATTGGTTTAGAACTTATGATTTTTGTTGTTTTGATAAGTTTATGTTTTTGTTATTAATCAAAACAAAGAAAGATCGTAAAATATAAATAAACGTTTTTACGGTTTATTTGTATTAACAATCTCTCCCTTTTTGTTAATGAAAAAACATAAACTTATGAAGTAAAAAAGCAACAAAATTTACAAGTTCTAAATTGGAGTTTTTACTTCCTTCTCCCCCTTTTTGTAGAAACAAAAAGAGCGTCGAAAAAAAACCAACTTAAGATGGTGAACCAAAGAAGAAAAATAGGTATGCTTTTAAGAGAAACAAGATGTATGCCCCCCTGGAATAGATTGTCAAGTTTTCCAAGTCGAAGTAGCTACAAGAAAACATGTTAGTCATAGGTGCAAATGGTAAATAATTGACTTATTAGTGGGTCAATCTCAATGCTCCCCCTTGACGAATGCTCCATAAGATGGTTGCTAAGGAAATTATAGATCGGCCATTAAATATGTTATAAGAATGAACAGGATTTCATTGCAAGAGAATAAATAAAACTGTGCAAAGACAGCAAACACATTAACTATTTGGCGAGAAGCAATTCTATTCAAATTTTAACCTGCTAAAATTTTGATATTCGAGAGGGGATCATATAAAGAAGACATCAAACTAATTATATTTTGAATAGGAATTCATAATTAGGATGCAACAAACAAGAATCACTACAACACAAAGCCTTGACTATTATAAATCATGAAGTAAAACAAATTAACCTATGTCAACTAAAAACTAAAATCCATGTTGGTAAAATTATCTAAAGCTACCTTGATCCTTAGTTATTATCTTAAGGTATTGGCTTGAAGAAGTGGTTCAATCGGTCTAAGATCGTGATGAAGAATGAACTGTTTCACTTTGGAAACTGTTGATTGATGGTTCGGTCTTTTGGCAATGAGGACACGTATGTTCTTGTCCCCTAGGGGGTTGTTCTAGCCATTGGGTTTGGTCTATAGGTCTAAATATGCTTGGTTGAGGAAATGATGGGTCAAATGGGGCTGTTTGGGATGGGGTGGTTATGGGACAAAATGGTGGTGGCATTTGAATGTGGGTGATTGATGTTGGAGGTATGAGACTATTTTGCACATTCTGTGCATTTTGGATAGCCTCTTGGATATTTTGGTGAAAGTTTTGAAGGTTGTAGAGCTCTTGTTGAATGTTTTTCCTTTCTATGAATGGATCGGGTTGAGCGTTGGTCCTATTACTCGATAGGTTGATGGGTTGAAAAATTGGTTCTTGGGGTGTAGTTTGTGGGAGGGTTTGAGGTAGGTTTTGTGAGACATATTGAGGGAATGGGTTGGAGGTTCTTGGTGGTGCATCATTTGTAGAAGAGAGGTAAGGATGAGGTTCTATGGGAGTGTTTGGAGGAGTAGAGAAAGTTAGAGCTCTAAGAGTCAATGGAGTTGCCGAAGGTTCAACCATAGGTGTTGTTTGGTTTAAGATTTATGGTGGCATGATGAGAGCTAGAGTGGTATCAATGGTAGTGTTGGGATTGAGTTGTGAATGATTGGGTGAGGTTTCATTCGAGGATAGGTCAATGTAGTCAATTTTGGCCAATTTTCTTGGAGGATTTTAAGTTGAAGAGCAAGCACTTGTTGCCATGGATTTTGAAAGTACAAGGGTGATAAGGAAGAGATGTTTGCAGGTGTTAAGGTGTGAAGATGATGGGAGATTAGGTCCTAATTTATAGTGAAAATGCATGCATAAGCAACTAAGGCTTAAAACCACTAGAAAAGGCTTAAACATAATCATTAGAGAGCAAAGAAGGTCAAACAAGGCAAAGCCATCTTACGAGCAGTTAATGTGACCACTCTTATTAACATATTTAGGGGCTTTGTTTACAAAGTGTGTCCTCAAAAACGAGAAAAAAACCCTGCTTTTGTAGAACCGGCTGGCCGGTGCTATAGACCCTATGGAACCGCCTTGCTGCAAACAGCACCGGCTGGTGCAGGACATAAAAATTAGAATTCGATTTTTCTCAAAAAATTCTTAGAAGTCTAATGCGTTGGCAGGAGATTAGAGGATTTTAGTCTACAGGAGGCTTTATCACTAAAAAGGTTCTAATAGTGTCCAAATTTCTACAAAACGAGCTTATGCCAAACACTCCTTAAAAGAATTGTTAAAAGGAGAATTTTTTGTCAAAAAATTTACTAGATGTCACATGCTAATGTTAGAAGAGGGTATAACCTGGATTCATACTTTTTTTTTTCGTTCCTAGATAAGTTCGAATATTATAGAGGGAGAAGAAATGCATAGATCATAATGTCTTGATAGAACCAAACACCCCTCCACACAATTGGAGCACACAACACATTATCCGAGTTAACTAGCATAACACACATAATTCAAATAGTTTTAAACACACCCATAAATTGTTTTAACGGCACACCATGATGTTTTCCCGAGTAGAAAACTCTACTTCTTCTTGAAAAGGTAGTGGAAGAGGCACTTGAACAAGCCCTTAGTTTGTTTGAATTTCGGGGATTCTCCCCCTTCAATGGGCGGAAGTTGGTTCATGTAGTCAATGGGATCAAGAGTGTAGTTACCCACGGGATCATTTTCCACTCCTTGGTTTGGAGGAGGTGAGTCAGATGAGGCGAAAGTGGAGGGGGTCGGAGTTGGTAGACGAGGCCTTTTGCCCTTGGATTTGAACAAAAAACTCTTTTGTTGGAGAGAGGGATCATGACATGGTCCACAAGTTGGAAATTATTGGACAAGGGGAATGGTTGTTTGGACTAGACATACTTAAAAATCCTAGTGAGAAGCATGGCATAAGGGAGAGTCATTTCGCTACTTTGAGTCGCACTTATCATTCGATGAGCGATATAGTAAGCAAGATTGAAGTGTTTGCCAATGGTGAGACAATAGAGCATGTAGCACAAGGATGCATTAGGGTGATCTTTGTGACCGGTGAGGCTTATGGCATTTTCACTAATGATGGTGTTCCACCTCTTGAATTCATCTCTTAATTTGGTGTTAATCATTTGAAAGGGGCCGAGGACAATGTCATCTCCTTTGATTTTTCGATACTTAGGTTCTGTTCTTGTATTGAATAAGGCATCACGAATCAAGGTTGGATCTTCGTGAGGAGGAGGATAGAGGTTGGGGTGAGGATCTCAATATCTTGAAAGGGATGAGATAGGCCATTCGGAAGTGTACACACACACACCTTCACAAGGAATTTTGAGAATTTGAGCAAAGTTTTCGAGAGTGAGAGTGGTTTCGACATTGTCGATGACGAAAGTAATTTAGAGAGTTCCATTGAGGTTTCGAATAAAGTGAACACTTTTGTAAGATTGTAGAACGAATACGGGGCAAATTAGTTCATCAATGTCGAGAAGACAATCAAAACTAATTGCCGCAAAGATGTTGCGAAGATTTGGTTCCTCCCCGAGGAAGTTAGGAAGGACGACCCGTCCTTCGTGAAAGAGTCGATTTACAAGAGACTTGTAAACCTCCCTTTCTTCGCCGATAATACATGGGGATGTAGTAGGCGGTGTCATGATGATCAACGTCGGTTGATTTCAGCATGATGCTCCTAAAATTAGAGAAAGTAAGAAAAGACACGATTACTTCTAAATGCATAAAGTTTTTCGGAAATGATTAGTTTTATCTTAGTTTTTACGATAATTAACAATGACATTCCTTTTATCATCACCCTTTTTTTTTGAAATGTATTTCTGATTTTATAAAAGAATGTGCATGGGTGTATTCCTTAACTAGGATCAAGATGCAATTTGATAACTTAGATTACTTAAGACTAATTACTTTGTGATAAAAATTTAGGGTGATTTGGTCTAAGGAATTTTAATTTCTAAAATTTAATTTTTGTAAGTAATTATAAGTTAAGAGTTGATTATAGAAAATATGCATGAATTAAAACTTACAATTGGGAGTTTAGAGATGTGAAAAAGGGTGAAACTTTGCAAGATTCGTCAATGGTGATTTCTTGGGGTGTGTGGGTTTTAAACAATGAGAAAATGAGAAGAAGACGTTCAGTTTTGTCAGTTCCCCAGTTCTGCCGGTGCTATTCGGTGAACAGAATCGGCTTGGTTTTACAATGGCACAGGCTAGGGCTTGTTTTAAAAATAGAAATATATAAAAAAAATTGTTTATAGTGTTAGAATTTTTTTGTGCGAGAGTAATATGGTCTCCTTATTATTGTTTTTTTTGTTTTCTATTCGAAGCAAAACAATAAGTTTATAATGTAACAAAAAAAATGAAAGATTACATATACATTGATTCAACCCATAGCACGATACATAGAATAGGAAATACAATAGTAATATAAAAAGCTAGAATGAAAAACACGTCTCCATGCGAAAACTTGATCATAGGATATATGAGCATTACGAGAGGGATGATAATGGTGATCAAGACGGGGCTTAGGATTTCCCAGATTGTTTCCATGAGGTAACCAGTGATAGCTTGAGAGAGGGAAATGAGAGGAGGTTTGACTTTTTGAAAAATTTAAAGGATAAATGAAGGAGGAGAGAGATGTGTGATTATATATAAAGTAGATGCGGCGATGGGTTATGGGGAGGTGTGAAGGGGGTTTTGAATTTTGAATGGATTTTAACACCCGAAAATTTACGCAAAGACATCATATCGTAGATAAGGCAGGGATTCGAAAATAGAGAGTATGAGAGTGTTGTACTCGGGAAATGGTGTGACAGGAATATTTTAATTATTTAACAGAGTATATGTGAGTCATTTATAGGATAATTTCATATAGCGAGAGTAGAAGGAAGAGGTAGTGTACCTTATTAAAGGTAGAAGATTTTGAACAGGAGCAACTAACTATCAAGAAAGCTTGTATGATTTCACATATATACATCAAATTTTTTTTATTTATTTAGATTTGTTCTAAGAGGAGAATATCATATTTGAAACTGAATTTATAAGAAAAAAATTATTTGAACTCTTGTCTTTTTGTAAATTCCATAGGATACTGATTTTAGGTTTTGGTTAAGTCAAAAGGAAATTTACAAATTTTTTTAAAAAAATTTTGTGTCCAAAAATATTTTTCTTTAAAAGTTAGGTGAGCCCATAATAGAGAGAAGCCCAAACCAAAGAGTGTTCATATCCGTGGTTATGTTGGCTTACCTCAGCCGGTGCTATTGATTCATGGCACCGACGAAACCGGCTTGTTGGGCCAGCCTGAAACAACCTCCTTTCTTTTACAAATTTTTCTTACGGCAAGCTTTTTAAGAAAACATATAATGGAAGAATGTGTATATGCCTTATGATTTTAGTTTTTGAAAAATATTTGATTGAATATTTGAAGATTTTTGAAATACAGTTTATTTAAAAAATCTTCGATAACCTGCTCTGGTACCAATTGTGGAAAACTAGAAGGGGGGTTGAATAGTTTACAATTAAAATCTCACTTTAAATTTCATTTTCTCATTTTAGATTTTTAAGTGAACGAATAAACATAAGTACTAAACACATGATAGGATATGATAAGTAAAAGGATATGTGACACAGTATTTATAGTGGTTCGACTACAAGGTCACCTACCTTGTCCTACTCCACTCCCCAAGTCACCTACTCGAGAGTTCGAATACACTATTCACCAATACTCCTTTTGACCGGCGGAGGAAGCTTCAAACGTTGCTTACCTTTAATATGATGCAAAGCTAAACACAGGTTCTTATTTTTTTTTTTTTTTTTTTTTTTTCTTGTTTATTTTAGTGCCTCTAAATCATCCTTATAATAACACTAAAAACCCTTCACCACTACACTTAAGAGTTACAAGTTTCGGTTCGCCATTCAGCATTTCAATGCTATGAGAACTTAGCGAAGCCTGAGTTTTGATAGTAATTAAGCAGTATAGAATGCAAGTCAGTCGTGTCCCTCGCTCAACAAATTGTTAGGCTAGTGTGTTCACACCCTAAGATAGATGTGACTAGTGCGACGCAGATCTTGTTTGTCTCACCCCAAACCCAACCTCACACACGACAGCAGCGCTGCCAATCCCCCCTAGCCTCACACTCTCCACTCTACTCGCGACACATCCTCTCTTATACTCACAACAACTCTTTTCAAGCACTATCTTAGTCATATGACTTTTATCTATTGATTACAATATGACATCTGAAATTATATCTTGAGATCAGTAGTTTTGATCCTATGACGTGATGGGATACTCCTTGTTCTTAACAAAAGAGAAGTTTGTAGAACTTGATCCTTAAAGGGCATACTCGGTAGAGCTTCTTTTATTAAGAAATCTACAAAACACTAAAATGAAAGAATCATGATAGAAGATCAGTGATTAGCTGAATTATATAGATGAGGAGGAAGGTTATGTACATGGTGCCTAAACCCAAGAGAAATGTATGTTGGTTATTTATAGGCATGAAGATTAACTGTAGTCCGGTTCTTGAAGCTGCCATTGGCGAATGGAACCAGCAGCCAAAATCAATGGCACCGGCCTACAGTAACCAAATCCGAATTTTAAATTACAAAATCTTAGAAGATCATAGGTAATTTGCTAGGTGCTTTTCAGATTATGGTAGGATCATAGGTAATCCTTGCTAGATTGCTTGTTATTAGTATGAAGTTGGATTGAATATCAGCATGCCGTTGTAACGGCAAATTTTCAAGAACTAGCATTAGCATGGATGTTCACTGCGAGTGGATATATATATATATATAGTACTTATATATATTATATTTATATTTTTAAATTTAAAAAATTTATTTTATATATATATATATATCCGGTAGTTTATGTGACAAATGAATAAAATTGGTTAGATGATGAGATGCCGAGAAAACTGATACCGACATTAAGAAAAAAAAATCTCCCTGAGGTCATAAGACCGCCAAAGTGGATGAAAGCAGGGTTTTGATAACTCATATATTGGATGTGCGAAATGGAGAAAACTTTTCCTACATCAAATGTGTGGGTTGCCTTGGTGAAAAAGACTTCTTTCCCCGAAATGGAAAGTAGTGGTAATGTTGTTCAACGATTGGTTGTATCTGATCGCACGGAGGACAGTATAGAGAGCTATGCGACGTTGACTCAAGTTCGGGTGTAGATCTCTTACTCCTTGACGAAGAAACTCGAAATGCATATAGAGGAGCGAATGATTGAAACTGTAGTAAAATTTGATGGCGACATCTGTCACCATTCTGGAGGAGCAATCGAAGTAGCCAATGCCTTGAGTCAAAAAGGATGAAAATTTGAGCTGGGATAAATTGTTTAAGAATGTGCGTGGTTGCCTCGACTTAATTAGTGGTAATGTTGTTTTATGTATGTGTTTTGATCGTCAAGTTAAAGTATGGCAGCCCATACACGCGACGCTGACTTAAAGTTGGGTTATTAGAATCCTACTTTTGACATAATAACTTTATTGCGCGAAGCCGAGCGAGAAGATCGAGAACCCTAATAGAACCCAATGGCGGCATTCATCACCATTTTTAAGGGGGAATCAATCAAAATAGCTTACGCCTCGGGTTGAAGGGAATGAAATAGGGAATTTAGAAGAAATTATCTAACAAATGTGCGTTGTGGTCTAGATGTGACCAGTCTATATGCTCGATGACCGATAGGATGTATTAGGATTGAACTAATCGTTATAATTGTCCAATAAGGGACAATTGAAATCGCTATCTTTGAGAGCACGGTTATTGAATCCTTGATGCTCGAGTAAATTCTATTAATCTTTTATGGTTTCTTGTGGGATTATCATCGCCGAATTATGCGCAAAATGCGCTCTACGTGTTTAGGGGCTTTTGGTTAATAGTAAGCGCTTATGTCGCTTTGGTGCTGCCAATAATGTGGCATTAAGTTTTGGATAAATGGGTATGTCTACTCGGATATAGATAAAAATTTAGTTTGGATGGGTGCGTATACCCAAGGTTTATTGTCAAAATGACTTGACTTTCTAGCAAGCATAGTATATTGTGAGTTGGATCGGCGAATTTCGCCCACCCAATGTAAAAGAGAAATTTGAATGGTTGGGTATGAACCCACGTGTTGAGCATGATTCGTATTGCTAAGGCTTCATAGTAAGCGCGCATGGTATATTTGCTAAGGCTTAATTATAAGCGAGCATGGTATGTGAAAATTGTTTCTAAGGCTTCATAGTAAGCGAGCATGGTATATTTGCTAAGGCTTAATTATAAGCGAGCATGGTATGTGAAAATTATTGCTAATGCTTGATAGTAAGCGAGCATGATGTGTAATAATTATCGCCAAGGCTTAAATATAAGCGGACTTGACGAAACGCCTAAGTAAAGCTAGGCTGAAATGCGAAGTTGTCGAATATGTGATTATGTGATTATGTATAAATAGTGCTATAGTGCGTTCGAGGGAGTTATGTGTACTCCGGATTATTTTCGCAACCGGTGGTGTATTTTTCTAATAAGACCAGGTTGGCGATGTGCATTTTGTTTTGTTGGTATGATCACCAATCGAGTTGGGTTGATCTCTTGTTTCAAAATATTTTTGAGAGACCCTCCCCCCTCGTTTGGGACGGGCGTGGTGATTTTTCCCGGATGTTTCCGTGGCTTGTTTATGTCCTCTTTTGACAAAAGCAATCACGTATATATGAATACTTCGTTGGTAGGTTTACCATTTTTTTCGTGTTAATTTTTCGCCTCGTATTTAGCAAGTGTAACGTTGCATAGCCGTCGCGTGAGAACATACGAGTCCGTTCGAGGATTCAAAGCCTATATTATCACATGTGTGGCTTAGGACGAATAAGTTGATGAGATACCGATGACGGCGCTTCCTTATAGGTGGGTTAGAATGTAACAACAGAGTTTTCGGCGACGTTATTCCTCGAGCCACAATTTATTTTCTACGTTTGATTCGGAATAATCGTTTTTTCGTTTTGGGCGATTTGATAAAAATTATTATTTTTAGCTATTTCGCAAGCCGTGTTTAAAATTTCTATTTGTTTGAGCGTTTGATAAATTTGAAATTTTTTATATTTTTCTTCAAGAGCGTAAAAATTTATTGTTTTAATGTTTTATGGCTTTTTCCGTGTTTTTGTAAAAGCGTGTCAAGAGTTTTGATTCTACGTGATTTAACATTTTATTAAATGTTTTTAAACTATACTAAGCGGGACAAAATAAATATAATTTTGAAATTATTAAACTCGAGCTTTTGGTCGGTTATAAGGACGAAACAAACACCTTCGTGCTATTTCGAAGGACTATTGGAGGAGGAAGGACTATTTGTGTCAAAACCTCAAACTAGTTCCCTATATAAACAAACTAACACCCTCATTTTAACCTTTTACAAAAAAAAATTATCACTCTTGTCCCTCTTGCTCCCTAACCGGCCAAACACCACCACCACCATAACTCGTCGGGTTTTGACATGCAACACGATCCGTCTTCAAAATATTAATCCCCTCATCAATACCTACATATCCCACTAAGAAATTACGACATGCAATAGGTATTTTAGTAGTTGAAATTTGGTTCGAGTTTCATTGTCGGATACACGAATAAGCTGCAGTTTTAAAAATATTGTTGTTGGTTATAAGTAAAGTAATTATTGGAAGTGGGTTTTGTTAAAAATGTTCGGTTTTGTGTCTTGGGTTTGGTTCGAAACCTTTGCGCGGTCACCAAAGAGGGGAAGCCGAAAACATCTTGCTTTCTTGGCTTATTGTAAGTATTTTTAAGATACTTTTGAATATATTTCGATTTGTATTGCGTTTTGATTATTGCATGTGATGGAATCCGAGAATCTTGCGTTAGACTAGATTGGAAATGATACTGGATGATAAAAAATAGGCTAGTTGATAGCATTCGAGGTTGTCGGAAGCCAAAAATATGGTTTTGATGGGTTTTAAAAATGTATTTTCCAACATAATTTTGGGCACGGATTACGAGGTTTGATATTTTCTAAAATTTGATTTTTGATTTAGAAATATGATAGAGTTCGTCCTAATGAACGTTTTGATTGGTGGATCGTTCCGTAACTCCTAATAACGAAAAAGTTACGGAGAAAACAAGATTTGAAAACTTATAAACTAATTTCAGCTCTTATTATTTAATTAATGTCTGACAGAAAATTAAACGTCCGATTTGAGCACTTTCGAGACCGTTTCGCCTTCCGGCAAATCGCGAAAGTTGTTCAGAAAATCGTTTTACTTTGCCGCGAGGCTTGTTTGTCTTAAAAATGTATAATAACGGGTCAAAAGCTGAAGTTAAAATTCTACATTTTATTAAAAAGGATGTTAGTTGCTGGCAGAAACTTGCAGGAGCATTTTCATCAATTTCCTTCGGGTTTCGGGTCTCGGCTAAAACTAAAAAGTTGTTCGGAACGTCATTTTGCATAAAATCTCTTAAGCGTCCGAGTCGTGAAAATGTGATTTAGCAGGTCGTTTGGAACGGTCAGATTAAAGGAAAAATATATATTAAAAAGTCACACGTTGACTTTTAAAAGTCAATTGAGTTAGTTTGAGACTTGTCAGATTTTATAAAGATAATAAACACTATTATTATTACGATCATGATATTTTGAGTTTGACGACTTTAATGAACGAGGACGTTTCTAAAAAATAGAAACTTTATAATTAAGAATATATATGCATATAAGTATATAAGGAAAGGTATCGTCGAGAGTGTCATATTAATGGCGAGACTTGAATAGACGGTCATAAATGGAAAATAAAACATTTTATGGACTAACACGTCCGAATGGTCGGACTTTCTAAAAATAGTAACTTTCTAAAATAGAAAGTTTCCAAAAATAGAAAGTTTTCAATGAAGTGATACACCTTATGTTTAATTTAAAAAGAAGAAGATATTATCTAAAGTATACTAAGTGTTAGGATCAGGTCGGCGACAAGAAGGGGATTATTCATCACGTTGTATTTTATTACGATTTCTAATCAGATGCGTATGTACACATTATTCGACTCGAACTTTCTTTAAACTAGTAACCGAGCGACATAATTATAGGTTCGCGGTCGAGTTTTGTTTATCCGTGTGAAGTGACCGTGATAAATGATTATAGTAAAGGGTGGTCTTCGATCAAGGTGAGTTCATAGCCTCGCTTTTGGAACGTTTTTTAAAATGTTTTATAAACCCCCAAGTAGGATACATGCATGTTAGTGCCAAAATAACACACAAGTAACTTTATGTGCCTCTTGTTTTGTTTGTTCTGTAAAAGTGGAATACGCAAGTAGTTTTTAAACGTACTTGTTTGTAGGCTTATTTTTATAAATTGAGCATAAGCAGTCTTTTATACGTGCTGGATGTGTTTGTTGCGAAAAAATAGAAACGCAAGCTGTTTTGGAAATTGATTGATATGATTTCATTGTCATGATTTATGCCTTTTTGATTGTGTAACTTGTTAATTTACCGATGAGGTAAACACTGAAATGCATAAAATAGATCCTATTAGGTTTGACAGCCATGTCCGGGGTATGAATCCGAAAATGAGCACCCTGTAACGGACATTTTGTATTGAGAAGGGGGTAGTGGCATACTACCCGGTCACTTATTTATCTATAATGATAATGTGTTAAGGTTCGGTACACGGGCTCATGAAAGTTGGAAATTTGGTATGGCTTGCCAAGATAACAAGTTATACATGTTTTTGGTGAAACCAAACTGCGTTATAAGGTTATCAATGTTTTGTGGAACCAACTATAGGTTCTAATTGTTACTTGAAAACTCTATGAATTCACTCAACCATTGTGTTGACGTTTTTAAGCATGTATCTTAGGTTTAGATGCTTGCGACGGCTTGGATGGGACGGAACGCGGATATCAAGGATTGGAACTCGGTGAAATTTTGTACATTCGATAAATGAAATTTTTAAGAAAATGAGTCGTGATGTGACTCACTAGAAATATATTTTCTAAACTGGTTTGGGACCTTGTAACTCTGATCTTCTTTTTAAATAAATCGAATGTGATTTTGCTTTATAAACGTCTCTTTTGAAGTCGTTTACTGTGACTCGTGTGCATGTATTATGAAGTAGCACCCCAAAGGGATATTCTGTTGTGTTGTAAATTTGGTGGTGTTATAGAATGGTATCAGCGCACTGGTTATAGCGAACTAGGTCGTTTTCAAAACCTGGACTATAACCGTTTTTCAAAAACTTTTTACTAGTCTTTCACTGTTGTCCGATATCCGCACATGCGTTGTTCCCAATCCTTTAGATGCCTTACGTGGTACTTCTAGTGGTATGATAAGTTCGTAACAAGGTGGGTAGCACTTAGTGTGAATGATATATGTGTATATATATATATATATATTAATATTTGCTACTCGTGAAGAGTTTAATTTTGATGGGTATTGATGCTACATGATGGATGCATCATTGTTATATGATAAGTGTAATTTCATATATGTTTAATTAATATATGCGACCGTTGCTAATTTAAACATTATAGATGCGATAACATCTTCCGATCGTGTGTTCGATTTTCTCGCGTTATGCGCCGTTTGAGAACGTTCGTTTTTGGAACTTTCTAATAAGGTTAGTGTGTTGAGATTCAATTATCTTGTATAGACCCCTACCTTGTAAGTCTTAAAGGTTTGATTTTGGAAACCCATTAGTTTTATGTTTACAAGTGTGCCATATAATCAGACACGGCTTTTCATAAAAAATTTACAAATAAAAAATGTTGGGATTCGAGGGAGGTCTCAAGGGTTGAACCCGAGACCTCAACCTCAATTCAACCAACATATAACAAGCCCTCACTTAACCATCTGCGCCCTTGGGTCTTTCTCGTAAGACCCTTGGTGCACTTGGTATATAAGGGTGTTTTTCACCCTTTTGCCTATAAGCCCTTTTTGGCTTATTTCTGGCTTATTGTGATAAGCTGGTTACACCATTTTATTTTTCCTAGCTTCTAAACTGTTCAAAGGACTTTTCCTATTTTTTCTTAGATTTTAATAAAATAGTTTAATATTTTTTATAATATTTTTAGATTAAAACTGTTTTTTAATTCAAAAAAAATATTTAAAAGTCAAAAAAATATAATTCTTTTTTCTATAATTATTTTTAATCATTTAGGATTGTTAAAAATTAAATTTGCATTTTTATGGTTAAAATTGTAGAATTTAGGTTTTTAAAGCTCGGGTTTTGATTCCCGTTATCGTTTTTAGTTTAAATCTTTAATTTCTTTCGTTTTAGGCTTGCTTTTGTTTGTTCTTGCATTTTAATTGTAGAAATAGAATCCCAAATTTAAATCATTGAATCATTCAAACACCCGATCACGAACTTAAATTCGATTCTCAATTAACGCCTCGTCGGGAAACGACCCGGGAAGGTTTTTGGATTTTACTTTGGATAAAAGTAATCTTTTAAAAGCCTTACGGAATACTTACTCTCTCTTATCATTTGATATTTTGATTTTAATTATATATATATGTATATTAAGTTATATATATAAGTATAGTTAATTTTAAGAGATCAAATTTTTGGCGCCGCTGCCGGGAAGGTTGTGAAACGATTACTGTGTTTACGTTTGAAGATTAGTGTTTGAAGACCCTTCCCCGTGAAGTTATCGTTTTCATTTGTGAATATTTTCAAGTAATCAAAAATACCAAAAAAATTAAAAAACAACAAAAACAACCGTTGTGTCACTTGTAAAATGACTCGCCTTTAGATTACAAACTATAAGAGAGGTATAAGGAGGGTTGATCCGACGAACTTCGACCCGAAAGGAGAAGGTTTTTAAAAGCTTCGCGCTTTTAATAGTTTCGCGCTTTCCCGCTCCCCCGCTTCTTTGTACGTTTTCTAGAGTGCTACCGTGCACCTTTGATTTATCGGTCCCAACAATATTTTTTCTTGTTTAAAATACATAAAAATCCAAAAAAAAAAATCTTCTTAACCCCATTTTTTCTAATTCTTTTCTTTATCCCTCTTTAATTCTATCATCATGTATGGGTTTAAACAATGTTCGTCTTGTGGAGCTTTGTATAATAGAGAA
>BQNB010036801.1:2196-49875 GCA_026074375.1 Tanacetum coccineum | reverse complement strand
GACACTTTTAACCCCTCATGGATATAACCTTCATTGCACAATTCGTCCTTGTTTTGTAAATAACTTTGGGGACTTGGCAAAACAAGTCCCCAAGAGTTATAACACTCTTTGCACCCGGGGTCCTTGGTAGTTAAAACTTAGGGCTTTTGGCAGATTAGGCCCTTGTAGTATATCTTTGCAAAAATGGCAGTTTGGCCCTTCTCTTCTTTTCCTCTTTTCTTGTATAAATATAAGTTTAGGGATTTACAATTTTAGTCCCTAAACTTATATTTTTGGCCTCGGGGTTGACTTGGTTTGACTTCTGTTGACTTTTTCAGGCTTGGGCTTGGACTTTGACTTTGTCTTTTCCTTGCTTTTCCATTCCGAGTCCGGTTTTGTCGTTTTGGCTTCGTTTTTCGTCCTTTTCTTAAATATCCGTTCCTGCACAATACAATTAGCAAAACAAGCGTATATTTGGCATTTTAAGTCCGTTTTTGGTTATTTTAGCTCGTTTTTAAAGGCAAAAGGTATGTGTAATTAAACACATACCAAAATCCCCCATACTAAGGTATTGCCGTGTCCTCACGCAATGCTATGAAGTAAGCATTTGGAAAACTAAGAATCTCGAACACCCTCGACTAATAACTAGAAAAGTAGCTAAGTGTTCATCGAGGAAATTAAAGACTCAAGAGTTTTGAAAATCCCCCCTTTACCATTTTTTTTGTATGTACATCTATTCTACCATCTTTTTGTATTTTTCAGTTTTCTAGAACGTTTTGACTTTCGTTATTTAATAACTTTGAGGGATTATAGAACAAGGGATGTTAGAAACACGATGTCATTTCGATCCGAGAATGCTCCTAAACGGATATATCTCGGTTCCCGACTTTTTCACTTTATTACCAACAAAGCTTAACAACGAAATACACTGTTAATTCTGATGTTAAGATGTAACAATACTCCATATTGGAATTTGTAAACTTTTCATCCGACATTTTCCATCTTTAATGTGTATGTGCTATTTGAATTTCACCATGGCAATCAATGTTTTTCAATATCTAAGTTTCACACATTCCACCCGAGAGAATAAAGAGTTTAAGGCAGAGATATCCCATGTAGCGACTTTCGTCTCGGCACATCCAACCTTGCGGTCTTAAGTGACCAGGCTTTTGTACACCATAGAGACTAGTATCGGGACTGCAGGACCTTGGTTTTCAAAACTCTCAGCGTTTTTTTAAGCACTAGCTTATAATAAATATAATTGCCAAAGTTCAAAAGCATATTCGAGTTTAACAAAAAGAGATCTTTTATTTACACTTAACATTAACTATTTACGCAATTGTAACCCTCGACCTTTTAGAAGGCTGCAACATCGGTTGTGAGCCGGCAAGATGCAACAAACTTTTATCAGTCTCGGATAATTATTACTATGGATTTTCTTTAGAAGGCTGCAACATCGGTTGTGAGCGGAAGCGCCAGCAAAACTTTTTCAACCCAAGGTTTATATTTAATTATATTTTTGATCTTTTTTATCATTTGTTTTAGATTTGGAAAACGTTCTTTTTGAAAAATTCAAGTATAAATTTGAACTAAGTCTAAAGTTTTTTTTGCTATATACTATAAAAATTATTGATTTATGTTTTAATTTCCAAAAGTGAAGTTATGTAGTCAGGTTAGAATCTTATGGGAGAAAAAGCGACAGATTACACACATGAGCTCTTAAGATTTCCAAATAATCCTTGTTTAGCATCAAATTCATACTTAACACTATCATTTTTCATTCTTCGCGAGTATTCGCGAACGCTTAGCCTAAATGTTAAGGAACAAGCTAGAGTTCAACACGTCTCGATGGGTCAAAAGTTAGTTTGTATTCTACAGCAGAAACGTCAAAATTGTGGACAAAACACTTATTTTATTTTGAAATCGTTTTTAATTTTTTTATTTTTTTTGGAATTTTGGTTGGTTAAAACGGATTCCGTGGATAACAACGGTCTTCTTCTGCAGGAAAAAATCCAAATTCGACGATCCCCCCCTCACTAGAATCGAAACATTCATTCTCGAGGTTTTACGAGGTTTTACGGTAAATCCTAAGCCGTTTTAATGAAGTATGCTGAAAGATAAACGTTATTCGATTAGATTAGGCTATCGGATTCCCAAATGAAGCTTGAGGTTTTTGAAGTTCTTGTGATCGAAGGCGACTAATCGCTACGAGAGACTTCAAAATCAGGACATCCTGGAAATACAGCACAAAACACAACACACGGAAAAGGAAAGAGGCATGCCTGTAACACATAAACACTTATTCATGAACTAGATTACTATCACTACTGAAAAAATAAGATAAGCATTTGGGTGGCTCCCACGAGAGACAGCGTTGTTTAGGGTCACTAAGCTATGACCAATTCCTGTATTCAGTTGTCTTAGGGTATGTTTGGAGGTCAGGGATATCCATAGCAGAGTATCCATCCAATGTAGTGCTTGAGCGGATGACCTTTACTTTTGACGTTTGGTCGGAGTTATTGAGACAACTCAACGTGCCATACTGGAAAGACTTGATAATGGTAAATGGTTCCTGACCTAACGGGGATTTCAATTTTGGCCGGAGATAAATTTTTCAATCTTGAGTTAAAGAGGGGACTGTTCTCCGACTGTTGAAACGCTGGTTTTTGATCTTTGCGTCATGAATTCTCTTAGTTTTTATTTGTAGGATCAAGGAATTTCTTTAGGCTTGATCACGCAGTTCAATTAGCATCATTGGGGCTGAACTTTGCGTTGATCACCGCTGTTTGGGGATCGAAGTTTGCCATTTTTAAGGGGCCCGTAGGCTTTGTTGCTCCAACTCAATCGGTTAGATGGACATGCCTTTTTTCCATATACAAGATTGTAGGAGTACTAACCCGATGGGATGGATTTGTTCGCTGTACGGACGGCCAGGAGAGCCGTCATCTAGAGTTCGACCACAGAGCACGCGTTTTTTTTCGCACACTGTCCTTTCAAGATTCTTTTTAAACAGATATTGATTATTTCAACTGCCGCTTGTCTGGGGATGATACGCGGGTGGGTTGGATACGATGATGTGACTCCATATTTAAGCATGAACCTTGCAAACCTGGTCATTGCATAAAAGAGTTCTTCGTCATGATGATGGCACGGGAGCACAAATTGGCAAAGAGAGATTTGAAGGACTTTGCAAACTAACTCGGGCTTGTCGTTGGTGGGGAGGCCTTTGCTTTAAACATTTTGACAGATAGTCGACATCAAAGTATGCTATTGGATTGCCTTGTGATGATGGGAAAGCGTTTCCAATGGAAGTCGATGCCACCAAACTCAAAGATTTCCAAACTTTTATGGAATTATGAGCATTCATCCACTTTGTGAAATTTTTCCTGTCGTTGGCACTACGAGTCATAATTTTTAACCAACTCGTGTGATACTTGTATATTGAAGGCCAAAAAAGAATCGGCATCCAATAGACCTTTTTTGGCGGTTGAGGTTGGCACCATGATGTCCCCCGTGTGTCCATTGTTGGCACGCTTCGAGACATGCTCACCGAGGCTTCTTTTACGTTGCACACACCGACGTGGATCATTTGATTGCACATGATTTTGAATAGAAGGGGGTCATCCCAGAAATAGTGTTTGACATCTTTTGAAAAATTGTTTGTTCTGTTGGGATGAACATTACCTTGACAACGAAGTTCACTCGATGGTGTTTGCGAAATCTGCTAAAACCATGGAGGATACTATCAACACGAAGAGAACGGATCAAGAGTTTCGAGAGGGAATGTTTCAGTGTATTTCCTTGTTCTCGAGTTTTCTTGTGAGGGTCTAATTTGGAGAGATGATCGGCGGCCAGATTTTTTGCTCTTTTTTGGTTGTTCTCGTATAATAACACAAATTCTGGAGCAAAAGGATCCACCGCATCAGACTTGGCTTAGCATCCTTTTTTAGTGAAGAGATCCTTATAGCAGATGAATGGCTAGGTACTACACTATGCTTTTAGACAAGAAACAAGATACCGACCGAAATTGCATCAAAGCCATTTACATACGGCAAAGCAATTCTCTTTTCGGTGTAGGTAGTGTGCTTGAGCTTCGTCATGGTTTTGCTTGGCATAGTAGATTGGTTGGAAAATGCTTGTTCTTTCGTTGCCTAGGATGCCCAATTGCAAAAATCACTTGCATCACACATGGTGCTTGAGAGGTAAGTCCCAGTCCGGGGCAATACAATATCGGAGGCCTCAGTCAATTTTCTTTTGATGTGTATTAAAAGGATTCGATAACTCTTTTGAGAACTAAAAAATGGTATGTAGTCTCTTTTCCAGCCAAATGAGTCAGTTGGGCGGGATTTTTGGAGTAGGTCTTGTATGAATCGTCGAGTAGAAAAAGGGCGTCGCCAAGCGGAAACTTTGGATAACCTTTCACAAGTTGTTGGGATGTGGGAGCTTGGCACGATAACGTCTAATTTTGCAGATCGACCTCCAATTACCTAATTTAGAGATTTTGTAGTACAGAGAACAATGCCTTCTTTTAACCAGAAATGGTTTTCTCCCAGTTGAGGAACCAAATTGGTCGTCTTCTCTACGTTTCAAACATTTTGTCCAAGTGATGTTTGGGTTAGGATGTAGGAGAGAAAGAATCCGAAGAATGATTAAGTTATCCATAAACACTTACTTGTTCTGATCATCGTCATGAAGATTGACATCATAAATCGTGTGTGGAACGTGCCAGGTGATTGCATAGCCCACAAAAGGAATGCGACGGATAGCAAATGTCACGTAAGATGGGTCAACGTAAAGGTTGTCTTTTCTTGGCTGGGTATATTGGGAATTGGAAATAACCCCGAAAAATCCATTCGAGGAAACAATAGAATTGGTTTTGTTCCTGCGAGTTACTTTTTTTTTCTCGAGCATGTGATCACAAAGAAGGGTAGTGGGAAGTGTTCCTTCTCGGGTAGCCTCATTCAACTTCCTGTAGACAGATTGCACACTCTCAACCCTGTGAACAATCGGAGTCTGTATTAAGATCTTTTCATCCTTTTTTACGAAGGTCAAGCCACCTTCTTTGGTACACAATTGCTCCCGGGGATTCCCTTGGAATGTCAGAGATACGGATAATCAATCCGGCTGTCAAGAAGCTTTTCAACTGTTTCTTGATGACGTCGTGGATTTTTAGGATTCACCGTCTTTGATGTGGAACCGTTAGGTCGTCAGTCCTTTCCAGATGAGGAATTCTTGAAGTGTCAAAATTTGGGTTGGTACCCTTGTGATATCTGAAGTTTCCAAGCGATGGCGCTTGTGGGACTTAAGAACCTCGGTTATAGATGCTTTTCCTCATCTTTCAGTCTTTTGCAATTATGACGGGTAACTTATCGTACCTTCCAAAAATGATTATTCCAAATGAGCGGTGCGTCCTTGATGTTCAAGCTCAGGGGCTATTAAAGAAGAATTTTCATGAGTTGCTTCACAAATATTTAGATCTTTTCGAGGTTAGGAAAACTAATTATCCTTGGAAGAGGTGGTGATGGTTCATATTGAGATTGCTTCGAGGAGCATGTATGTACCCTTCAGGGTATAATAGTTGGGATAACTTCGGTGAAAAGTTTGGATCAGATCCTCTAAAGCACGGAAAGAGTCGGCTTTCTTCGAAAAGGGGAGAACGTCATGTCCCGAATGGAGTTAAGGTAGGAGAAGAAGTAGAGGTAACGATTGAATCATTAGTAAGGAGTGGTAATGCACTCAAGATCACATAGAGAAACTCCAAGAACTTCTTGAGAGTACTTTCACAAGATATCAATGACGTCAATTTGGTTTGCTTATATGATTGTTGTGCTGTTTTGACTCGAAGTTTGGTCCAAGATTAAATGTAATGGCCTCTCTTTGCCAAACGAAGGTTATTTCACCTTCGTATATTCGATTAATGCTGACTGCTTGTTTTTAAGAAATGCCTCCCGAGAAATAGAGGGAACTCGGGGTCTGGCTCAAATTTGACGATACGAAAATTGCAGGATAAGTTGCGAACTTTCCCACCGTCCACATAACACGTTCTCTCAGCGATACCGATTGGTTCAAGAGATTTGAACGGGTCGCTAATTCAAGCAAGTCATGCCAAGTCGGGGATAGTTCGGAAAATGAGAGAAGGCGTTTTCCAGAGATATATTGGCATAAGATTTAATATGCTTTGCACCGAGATAGGCCAAAGGGTTTGCCATGGTATTAATCCTGGAATTTTCACATTGAATGAGAAATTCGGCCAGGGTCTCCAAGTTTCTTTGGTAAACTTTGTTTAGGATGGACGGCTGAGCAATTCTCATTCATGGGTTATAGCCATTTCACTCACTTTTCTTGTTTCCGTTCTAAGGTTTTTAGAGTAGAAGGCGAATTTTGAATGAGCAATGAAGGATCCGTTAAAGCTATTTTGGAAACTCAAATCCCGAAAGATTTCATAGAATTTCTCAATTGGTCGTTAGCTTTCTCAAGACGCTCTTTCATCATTTCTTCTGAAGGGAAATGAATTGGATGCTTTTTGGTTCGGCATTGGAGGACACTAACCTTGAGTTTTGCAGCGCTAAGAGATTTGATTCATGATTGACAATAGGGACAACGGACCGGTGGGACGTCATCGGGGTGATTCCGTTATTTAGTAGGGTTGCATCGTGTCCTTTTGACCTCGGTATCACGTTCCATTACTTTAGGAGGAGAAGAAGTAATAGGAATCGTGGGTCCCTTGTAAGCTACACCACTTCGAGTGGTAATACCTTTTAAATCCTCTTTCGGGTTAGTAACGGTGTTACTAGGAAGAGTTCCCGAAGTAGAGGCGGTATTGGAAGCACAAAATTGGAAGATGTCTATGAGATTGGTCAATTTGATTTTGATGTTTTGAACCTTGAGTTTGCCTTGTTTCCTTCATCACAGCATCATTAGCTTTTAGTAGCTATGGAAATCTTCATTGATACGCCTTGATTTTGTGGGAGCTGGAGTCTTGTAGGCGGGTGACGCTTGTAAGAAGGACGGTTGAAACAACCTGAGGTCGTTAGACTTTGACTCTTGATGAAGGGGGGTTGGTAAGCTGGAGCTTGATTGAAATTCCTTGGTTTTGGTTGTAACGTTCTGATTATTTCCTTGATTTTGATGGTTTGAAACAGGGAGGTAAACCAGGGTGGTCGAAATTTAGATTTGAAATTGGGCTTCGATAACCGGTGTTCTCTCTTGGTTGAAATTAGCTGCGGACTGCTTTGGGACATAATTCCTGGATATCTATCTCTAATACATTGCCAGAAGTGGTGGACAAGTTTAGGTAAGAATGGGCTCACCACGCAAGTAAGCAAACTTGTTGCTCTGACGCTTTGCAGGCAGTAGGTGCGGGGAGATTGATTTTCTTGTCAAGGAGTAAAGCTTAAACCATTTCTTTTAATTAGCAAACTTCGGAAGAGATTCCGGGGGTAGGAAGTGCTCACACTAACTTGGCAACAACGGGTTGTTGCGTGATTACGGGCTTTGATTGCTTTCAATGATTCTTAGGTCAATCTCGAGGCCCCCCATTTAGTCCTAAAAAGTTGCCACACCGCGGACGGGATTTAACGAATCTTGGTCTTTTTAGAGTTCAATGGCATTATAGAATGTTCAAGCTGATGCAATTCAGAAATCCATGTGTGGAAATTGGAAGAAGATACATTAAATCTATCCCAGCATACATTAAAAGTCATCATCCAAATCTTGTTGTGAAATCTAGTGATTTTCATTTCGAAGATTTGGGTTTGGAGAAGGAGGAAAATTTGTTGATGAATTGGAAACATATTATCCCATGTCTGAAACGAATGAGGGGTTTTTCTATAGCAAAATCGGGCTGCACCTCGGAGGGAAGAAAATGGGGAAAAGCATAGACTTTTACCGAGTACTCGGCCGTTTGGGATATTATCTAGAAGTGATCTTGTTGAAATAAGGATGTAGGGATGAGGATCTTCTTTGTCATGTCCAAAGAATGCTTGTTTTGAAAGAGGTAGATTAAAACCATGCTTAATAAAAGTTAGCAGTTGATTTCGGGACTACAATTGCAATCTTCGTAACCCTCGTAGGGTGCTATTGAGCAAATTGAGCTCATGGATAGTTAGTCATTTGGAGGTGGAAGAGGAGGTGGTCTGATTTTTCAAAGGATTTTCAAGATTGAAAGGTTCAAACAACAAGCAGGTGAGCTTTGTGTTGTTGTTTATGAATTTAAACGAGTTTGGGAACGAGTGTGATAATACGAAGAAAACTTTACACTATTTTTTTTTGGTTAATATTTTTTTTTAATAAAGTAAAATCAAAATTTAAATAAATAACTGACACGAAAAAATACAACTTCTTCTCATCACCCCGCTTACGGATAACTACTTCTCAAATTAAAACCTCCGAGAGGTGCATGTGGTACTGTCCTTTAGGAGTTCGCTGTTATGTTGGTCTTAGCAAGAAGATCCAGCGTGGTTGGTTCTATAGGTGTGTGTTTGTGTGCTTTTACTAATGTGTTTGGACTGTATATTTTTTTTTTTATACTTTGTTTTTTTTTTTTTTAGATTGTATGCACAAATTCAAAACAGTTCTAACAGAACGATTTCGGAAACACAGCTCTCCGGCAGCCGGCGCCAAAAAATTCGATTAAGTTAACTTTTTTTTAATTGTTCTCTTTTTCTCTTTTTTAAACATTATATATATATATAATAAATAACAAAATATATTATAATCTAAAAAAACAACAAAAAACAACTCAATATTGAAGAGGGGAGCAGTATAAACTATTTCCGGGTCGTTAATTCCCCAACGAGGCTGTTTGGAAGATCGGTACAGTGAAGATTTGAGTTTGAAGGAAATTTTAAAGGAAAATTTGATATGAGAGTGGAAAAGTCAAATTAAAAATAAAAAAATAAAAACGTTTAAGAAAATCTATAAAATACGATTTAAGTTGAAAAAGGTGAGCACGAATCCCGAACAAAGGGGGGAAAAACCTTAAATCTTAAAATTAACCCTACGAAGAAATTTTCACTTCTAAACTACTCTACGGGAGACAAATAACGAAGAAGAAAAAGACTTAGGACGAAAACTGGTTGAAGGGCTTAGAAGCAAAAAGATACTAAGTCATTTGGCTTATGGTGGACAAATAAGCTAAGTTTGGACAAAATAAGCAAAAGGGGGTCTACACTACCCTAAATAAGCTCTAAAAAGCTAAAAAGCTAAGACTAATAAGCTGGGACAAAAGGGCTTAATGACAGAATCTAACAACAAGCTTAAGGCTAAAAGGCTTACATCTACTAACTCCAATAAGCTAAGAAAATGGAAGATAAGCACTCAAAACTAACTACTCTACTAAATTAAGCTGCTAGGAGTCAATTGAGCTTATTAAATAAGCTCAATAAGACAGAAAAGAGAAATAAGCAATCCTACACTTAACTTAAGCTAAAAACAGTCAAAAGGGTACTTGGAGCTTAAAATTAAGCTAACAAATAAGCTCTTTAAGGTCTGAAACTTAGAGGGCTTATGCAATAGCTTATAAGCTCTCAAGATAAGCCAAGAGATTGGGTTTTAGAACACTTAAAAGCTAAGAAAAAGAAGCTTGAAATCTCCCCTTTGCACCAGGGGAGATTTAAGCTTAACTCAAGTGGCTTATTTGACAGCTTTTTAAAAGCTGTCAAATAAGCTCAAATTAAAAAGATAAGCTAAAACAGATTGAGTACTCTAGCTAAACAACTTGTGCACCAATTTTTTGACTTTTAAAAACTCATTTAAAACTGCTGAATTTGTGAAGTGAAAAAGGCTTTTAGATTTTTTAAAAAACTGTCACTTGAAAAGTCTTGGGTGGTTTTGACTTAACAAGTCAAAAGACCAAAGGTGTTGTTACAGCTTGAAATGAACACACAAAGAGCATACTTTTTGACCCCTTAACTCAAAAACCCAAGTGCTTAACTAAATAAGCACTTGTGGTGTTTTTTAAAAGTCACAGTTAAAAAGGATAGTTTAGAAAACTTTAGGAAATCAATTTTGAAGTTTTAAAACTTTTGAAACAGCTTTAAATAAGCTGCTAAGAGGGCTTAAATGACAGAATCTAAAAACAAGCTTAAGGCTAAAAGGCTTATATCTACTAACTCCAATAAGCTAAGAAAATGGGAGATAAGCACTCAAAACTAACTACTCTACTAAAATAAGCTGCTAAGAGGCAATTGAGCTTATTAAATAAGCTCAATAAGCCTAAAAGAGAAATAAGCAATCCTACACTAACTAGGCTAAAACAGAAACTGTTAAAGTGCTAGATTGAGCTTAAAAATAAGCTAACAAATAAGCTTTTTAAAAGCTGAAACTAAAGGGGCTTATACAAGAGCTTATAGGCTCTTGAAATAAGCCAAGAAATAGGGCTTAAGCACACTAGAAGTTTAAGAAAAAAGGGCTTAAAATCTCCCCTTTGCACCAGGGGAGATTAAAGCTTAACTCAAGGGGCTTATTTGACAGCTTATTAAAAGCTGTCAAATAAGCTTAACTTAAAAAGAAAAGTGAAAACAGCTAAAGTATTCTAGCTAAACAACTTGTGCACAAATTTTGACATTCTAAAACTCATAAAAACTTGCTGAATTTGTTGGGTGAAAAAGGCTCTTGGATTTTAAAAACTGCCACTAAAAACTTTGTGGTTTTTGACTTAACAAGTCAAAAGACCAAAGGTGATTGTCACAGCTTGTTTTGACACACAAAACACACACTTTTGTGAACCTTAACTCAAAATCCAAGTGCTTATGAATATAAGCACTTGTGGCCCTTTTTTTTAAAAAGTCACAGTTTTGAAAATGGTTTTAAAAAGTGTTGAAAAACAATTTTGAACCTTAAAAACTTTTGAAACAGCTTAAATGAGCTTAAAAGCTTAAGCTAAAACTAACTAAATGACCCCAACCCAAACCAAGACTGTTTTGACCCGTTTTTCATGTTGACCCAAACACCCCTTAAAAAAAATTCTGTCTAAACTAATTTGAGCTTAAAAACTGTTTTAAAAACTAAAGCAGCTAAAATCTTTTATCTACTCACACTAGAATTCACCTACTTAAGCTATTTTAAAACTAAAACTTACAGCTTATTAAGTAGAATAAGCTAGTTTCTCTCCTAGCCTACTAACACTAAATGACAGAATCTAAAAAGTGAAACCTAAATGAATCCTAGCTACCAAAGTTTAAAACATTTGCATTTTTAAACTAATCTAAACAATTCTAAACAGGATTAAGCACAAGGAAAACAAAATGAATAAGCAATATGAATTAAGCTAAGTAAATGCTAAAATGAATTTTAGACAATGAAACCTGAAACTTGTAGTCTCAGTCACTAGCCACTCTATCTGAGACTGTTTCTCCAGTGATGGTTTAGCTTTCATCCAAAATTATCTTTTAGAAGAGATTTTTTTTAGTACATTAGAAGGAAATTTAAGCACTTGAATGGTAAAAACAATTTAAAACGGTAGAAATTCTTAAAAAACTCGCTATACTTCATTAATTGATTAAAAGGGTACAAATGGACCGTTAAATAAGCTGTAAATAAGCCTAAACAACAGAAATTTTGCTGAATTTAAAATTAAATAATAAATAATCTCACTACTACCTTTGTTTCAACCGATCACTAAGACCCTATTTATGACTATAGATTATGAGTCTACTCAGCTTCTTCTTCTTTAGTGTTTTTTTTTTTAGAGACTTTCGATGAGTAAATCCAAGCCATCCAGAGTACCTGTGCTTCTCTTTAAAACCAATCTTAGACCTATGGTTCGCTAACTTTTATGGAGAATTGAGATTGCCAATCATGTACAAGGCGGACGCTTTTGGGTGGGAAAGTAGTGGAGAGGAGGGGGGAATGATTACCCATGCGTGGTGGTGATAGTTTTACTGGGGTAAAAAAGGTTGTAAACCCGTGAGTTGTTTTTGGGGGGAAAACGATGGCGGGAAAAACTGTTTGAGTATAACAGGCAACAAGTTTTGGGGTTTTGCCACTTTTGGCCCCTCAAGGTGTTATGCTTGATTGCATCCATGGTCCATGTGGTGTTATAACTTTGGGGACTTGGCAAATAAAGGTCCCCGGTAAGAGTAGTATAAAACATTTGCATCACTCTGTCCTAGGACTAGATATTAGGAGAGTTGGCTGTATTAGCCCCTTGGGGTATCACTTTTCCTTTATTGCTCAGTTTGCCCTTCTCTTCTTTACCCTGATTTCTTTTTTTAAAATAATAAAAAAAAATATAAGTAGGGATTTACAAAGTTCATCCCCTAAACTTATATTTCTTTGACTGTGGCCTCGGGTTACTTGGGGTGACTTTGACTTTGACCAGTTTGAACTTTTCTGTTACTTTTTCTGACTTGATTGACGTTCGCGTCCGTTTGCTTTGGTCTTTCACTGTCTTTCCATTCCGAGTCCGGTTTTGCGGTTAGCTTGTTTTCGTCCGTTCTGAAATATTCGTCGCACAATACAAGTAGCAAATACATGCAATATTGGCATTTTAAGTCGTTTGATTGTTTAGCTCAGTTTTTTAGAAGGTAAAAGGTTTGTGTAATAAACACATACCGAAAATCCCAGACTATGGTATTGCCGTGTCCTGCACGCAATGTTTATGAAGTAACATATTAACGAAAACTAAGAATCTCAATCCCCCTCCACTATAACTTTTGAAAAGTAGCTAAGTGTCGTCAAAGGAAGAGCTATAAAGAAATCAAAGCTTCGACAAGTCCCGTTCGTTCACCAATTTTTATTTAACTCTAACTAAGCCCGTAATTTTTTGGATTTTTCTTTTTCTCGACTTCCTGTTTGACTTCTTTATTTTATTTAACACTGGATCATAGAATAGAAACGCCACATAGAAGAAGCTACTGGATGTTCTGACAGGATACTAATTCATCGTCCCGAGTTTCACTACTCCAACAAGCAATTAACAAGATCATAGTCAATATAAGGCTAAATGCTAACGCACTCATACTATGACTTGTGATCTTTTAACGCCGCACATATATGTGATTTAAATGTGTGTACCTCATTTCAACTCAACCATAGATCAACTATTTCCATATCCGTAATTACAGATGAACATGACTCAAAGCGACAATTATAGATACTTGTAACGTTTGATTTAAAGAACGAGATTTGACTCTGTAAACTTTTTTGCAAACAGCTGCATCATTATACTCAAAGTGTCTTAAAGCTAGGATGCGTTCTAGTTTGAGAACACCTAGCCCAGGCTTCGCTCCCTAGTAGGATATCACAACCAACGACCGATGTTCTTTGTTTGAAAACCCACCCCGTTGCTAGCGTAGTGGGAAATCACAAAACAACACTTCTCATAATATGGCTAAGGATAATGTCTAGTGTAAACCACTCACCTGACCTCGCTTCCTGGGAGATATCACAACACACCAATCCCGGAAGAAAAGAGTCTTGTTTGAACCCCACCTCCTCGTGATTAGCGAGTGGGATTCACGACACAATCTTTTTACTTGTTCCCTTATAATAAAAAAAACAAAGGATGCCTTATGCGAAAAATTCAATATCTTGCATTTTTGCATTCAACTGCATTCATCGCTTCTTGCATTTTAACTTTTCGAATTATTTATAAGATCAGAAAAATCTCGTTTTAAAAAGAGTCAAGTTACAAATTGAGAAGCTTTTTCTAGAAACATTGATTGACATTCGTTGAACCTAATTGAGTACGCATGAATAGGTGGATTGTAGCTAATGGAGAAAAAGCCACAAAGTACCATATAAGTTTAGAAAATCTTGCTTACATACATAACTTTATTTAACTCTAGGCCTTCTTGTTCTTCACCTTAATTAAAAATTCAAGCAATCGAAATTCTCTCGTGAAAGCTTAGCCTAACAAGCGGTAAGTTGAGGAACTAGCAGGGCGAGCACACGCCCGATCGAGTCAATGATTCTCATTCTACCCCTTAGGAGAGTCAAACTGTGACAAAACACGTTATTATATTTTTGAAAATTTTAAAAGATTTCCAATTTTTTTGGTATTTTTTGCAAAATTTGGTGGTAAAACGGGATTGCGTGATAACAACGACTGCAGCGAAAATCAAATCGAAGACCCCCCCATACTAGAACATACATCTCCCTCGATGTTTCAAAGGGGTTCCTACCAAATCTAAGGCCGTTTATGAAGTGTGCCAAAAGATAAAACGTTAGTCGATTAGATTTGGATACTGGATTCCCAAACTGAAGCTGAGGATGTGAAACTCTTGGTGAACACGAGAGTCTTCATAATCCGAGAAATCCTGGACATACAACACAAAGCACACAAAACATGGACAAAACACGGGTAATGGAAAATGTAAGCCTCCTCACACAAAAACACTTATTTATTACTACTATTGATAAGCATGGAGTGCCTCCCACAAGTCGCGTTGTTTAGGGTCCCACGACGCTTGACCCGCCCCGAATTTAGGGGTCCATGGGGGAACGTCTGGAGAGCCGGGACAACCCTCGGTTGGATGGTCCCCGATCCAAAGTATGTTTCATAACGATGACCATTCACTTTAAAATTTGCCCGGAGTTTTGAGATAACTCGAACGTGTGCCATAAGAAATACTTGAACATGTGAAATGGTCCGGACAAACGGGAATGTCCAATTTACCCGAGAAAATCTTTAGTCTAGAGTTGAAAAGGAGAACACGATCACCAACATTGAAAACGCGGTTTTTTTGATCTTTAGCATCGTGTATCTCTTGGTTTTCTCTTTATAGACAAAGAGTTTTCCAGTAGCTTGAACACGGTAAGTGCATTAAAGTTCATTCAGTTATGAACTTTCCCCTGTGATCACCCGCAGTTTTAACATCAAAATTTGTATGCTTGAGGGCCCAGTAGGCTTTGTCTCTAACTCGATCGGTTAGATGACATGCCTTTCCATATACAAGCTTATACGGAGTGCACCCGATGGGTGTTTATGTACGCTGTCGAAGCCCATAGGCATCATCTAGTTTGTCCGCCCAGGAGGCACATTTTCTCCTACGGTTCTTCTCAAGAATACGCTTAAACCACGATGTGACACCTCACTTGCCACGTGTTTTATGGTGATACACGTGAAGACGGTGAGTGACTCCGTAACTTAAAGCATGACCTTTGTAAACCTGGTCACTGCAAAGGGAGTTTCCGCGATCACTTATGATAGCTTCGGGGGCACAAATCGAGAAAAGAGTTTTTAAAAATTTGCAAACAACTCGGGCATCATTGGTGGGGGAGCGCTTTGCTCAATCCCATTTTGACAAGGAGTCAACAGCCACGAGTATGTACTGTTCCCTCATGAAGACGGGAATGGCCTGCATATAAATCAAAGCCAGATGTCACAGATTCGCAAACTTGGATAGAGTTTTGTGGCATCTCATCACGTGCGTAATTTTTTCCTGACGTTGACAAATGTCACAACGTGACAAAGTCATAGTAGGAACCTTGGAGAGGGTGGGACCAATAGAATCCTAAATCGAAGCTTTTTCCTTTCGTGCTGGGTAAATGGCAACCATAGTGTCCCTCTAGTAGTTTCCACTGTGGCAAGCTTTGAGAAGGTCTAAAGCTATCCTGCCCAGAAACACAACGTCTTATCACTTGATCAACATAGATCTTAAACAGGTAAGGGATCATCCCCAGAAATAATGTTTGACATCCTTGAAGAAGTTATTTTTTTGTTGGGATGTCCATTCCCCTGATAACGAACTTCCCCGCATGGGTAGTATTGCAAAATCTGCAAACATGGGTACGTTTGATCTTGAAGAGCAATAGAAACCAAGAGTTCGAGAGGAAATGCTTCATTGATTTCTTTGTTCTTCGAGTTTGTCTTATGAGGATTTCACAGTCTGGACAGATGATCGGCGGCGAGATTCTCAACTCCTTTTTTGTCTCGAATTGTCAATATCAAATGCTTGAGCAATAGACCCCACCGCATGAGTCTGGCCTTAGCATCCTTCTTGGCAAGAGATACGTGGATGGCAGAATGGCAGTATACACTAATGCCTTTGGACATAACAAGATATACCGAATTCCCTCAAAGGAACTCGACGGCAGTATTTCCTTTTCGGTAGTAGTGTAGTGAGTTTTGAGCACCTCGTTTCATAGTTTGCTAGCATAGTGTATAGGTTGGAAATGCTTGTTTTTTCTTTGCCCGAGGACTGCCCCAATTGCGAAGTCTCTAGCATCGCACATCAGTTCAAAGGGTAAGTCCCAGTCGGGAGCAATTAAGATCGGAGCCTCAGTCAATTTTCTTAAGGGTTTAAAGGTATCGATACACTCTTTCAAAAGAAAAATTGGAGTCTCTTTCTCAAGCAAATGAGTCATAGGACGGCGCAAGTTTTTCGAGAAGTCCTGAATGAACGTCGGTAAAACTGGCGTGCCCAAGGAAACTACGGACACTTTTGACAGAAGTCGGATGAGGGAGTTTAGCTATTACTTCGACCTAGCTCTATCAACCTCAAGTCCCGACTTAGAAATTTTGTGTCCGAGAACAATGCCTTCCTTCACCATAAAATGGCTCTTACTCCACAGTTTTAAAGACACAATGGGTGGTTCTTCACACCGCTTCAACTCTTTCCAATTGGGATAGGCCACGTAGAGAAAAAAAAGAGGGGGGTTCCCCCCCCCAAAGAACCGGAAAAGCTCATCCATAAATACCTTCCTCCGTCTTTTTAATCATATCGTAAGAAATTGCCATCCATAACATCGTTGAACGTAGACCGGAGCATTGAGCATGCCCAAAAGGCAATCGACGATAGCGAAAGTTCCGTATGCGCAAGTAAAAGTTCTCTTTTCTTGATCTTTTGGGGATCTAAAATAACCCGAGAAGCCACGAGGAAACAGTAGTAATTCGTTTCACTGCTAGTCTTTCGAGCATTTGTCATGAAGGGCAATGGGAAGTGATCTTTCCGAGTGTCCCTTCATTAAGTTTTCTGTAATCATACATACTCGCCATCCCCCGTGACCAATCTGTAGGAATCAGTTCATTCTCATCATTGTGATGACGGCTCATACCTCCTTGTCTTAGGTACACAATGGTACCGTGCTCACCAAGGCTGTCATAGCGATGGGTAAATCAATCACGTCAAGGAGCTTTTTTCAACCTCCTTCTTGATAACTGTCATGGATTTTTTGGGTTACTCTTCTTTGACATTTGCACAGAATGTTCGTAGTCTTCCTCCATTAGAATTTTGTGCGTACAAAATGATGGGCTAACACCCTTTATATCGAGAGTTTCCAAGCGATGGCTCCGCTTGTGGGACTTGAGAACCTTGAGAAGAGCTGCCTTTCCGTCATCTTTTTGAGTCTTTAGCAATTATGATAGCAACTTGTTATCGGTCCGGCCACCTTCTAAAAATGCGTATTCAAGATGGGGTGGTAGTTTCTTGAGTTCAAACCTCGGGAGGTTCCATCACTGAGATTCAACTATTTTAGCTTCACAGAGTTTGAGTTCTTTCCTAACTCCAGGCAGATATTGTTCTTGATTTGGGAGGGGGGTGGTGGTTCACTGTTCAAAATTGCTTCTAGAAGCAGGATGTCCCCCTCAGGATCCTGATAAGTTGGATCAACTTCAGATGAAGTTGGATCAACTTCAGATGAAGTTGGATCATCTTCTAGAGCAAGAAACGAATCTGCTTCTTCAAATAAAAGAAAATCACTGTCCCCGAAAGGAGTGAGAGTTGGAGAAGCAGTAGAAACAATAGGCTCAAAATATGGAGTGGGATTGCCACTCGCGATCACGTTTGAAAATCCTAGGACCTCTTGAGAATACTCATCACAAGCCATATCAATGACGTCGATTTTGTTTGCCGTCATATGGTCGTAATCAGCTGTGTATTTTGAAGTTTGGTCCAGGTTGAATGTGATGGCTTCTTTGCCAACACGAAGGGTAATCTCTCCTCCATAAACATCTATCAAAGCATGACTTGTTTTTAAGAAACAACGCCCGAGAATCAAAGGGACTCGGGGGTCTGGTTCAAAATCAACAACTACGAAGTCAGCTGGAAATTGGAACTTTCCCACCATTAGACGGACGTCTTTAGCAATACCGATTGGTTCAGTGATTGAACGATCTGCTAGCTCTAACGTCATGCAAGTTGGGGTTAGTTCAGGAAGAGCGAGATCTTTCCAGACAGAATAAGGCATGAGATTAATGCTCGCACCAAGATCGGCCAATGCGTTGCATGTAGTAATCCCCGTAAATTCACATGGAATCAGAAATCGGCCAGGGTCTCCAAGTTTCTTTGGTAACTTGTTGAGGATGACCGCTGAACAGTTCTCATTCAAAGGAGTTCTTGCCAATTCGCTCAATTTTTCTTTGTTTCCAATCAAAGTTTTTAAAGTTGAAGCAAATTTAGGCATGAGCATCAAGGCATCGGTAAAGCTAATCTCGAAACTTAAATCTCTAAAGATTTCATAAAATTTCTCGATTTGATCGTTAGCTTTTTCCTTGCGCCTTTCATCATTTCTTCGTGATGGAAAAATGGAATTGATAGCTTTCTTTAGGAACTGGAGTAACAACAGGAGCAACATTGGGCTCAGGATTTGGATTACGAGTCTGAATTTGAACAACAGGAGGTTGGACGTCTTCGGTGCTTCCGTTATTAGCAGGAGGCATCGTGTCCTTTGTCACCTCGGTATCATGATTAATGGCTTTCGGTCCTTGGATGGTAGCACCACTTCGGGTAGTGATACCTTTTAAATCTTCCTTAGGGTTGGTAATAGTGTTACCAGGAAGAGTTCCAGAACCGGAAGTAGAAGCTGTATTAGCAGTAACAAATTTTGAAAGCATGTCAGTTTTAAATTTGCATTTGGGATTGCAGGTTTAGACCTTGTTTTGCATGTTTCTTCAACCACTGCATCATTGGCTGTGACATATCTTTCAAATCTGTTTTTGACACACCGTGTGTCTGAGGTGCAGGGTCCTTGTTGTGCTTTGTTGATTAACTACAGGTGATGAACCGAAGTGGTCGATAAATTGACTTGGTTTGAATTGTCTTCCTCTGTTGTGGATTGAAGTTATTTCATCCGATTGCGAAATTGTTTTGCTATTTGCAGAGGATCTGAACGGGAGGGAAATCAGGAGGTCGAATTTGATTTGAGCCATGAGGAGGTCGGATAACAGAATTAGCTTGTATTGAAAATTTGGGCCGCAGCGGCCTGGGGCACATACTCTTGGTTTTGTCATGGTACATGTTGTATTAGTGGCTGGACAGTTTTGATAAGGAATGACCTCCCCACAAGTTACCACAACTTTGTTCAACCGCTTTTTACGGGGCGGAGCTGGGGTTGGTTCTTTCTATCAAGAATAATGCCCGAACCATGTCTTTGAGATTCAGCAACATCTAGTATGAGATCTGCTTGGGTGGATGAGCTGGTACTCATTTTTAGCTTACACTGCTTTGTTTGTGATTGACGTAACTTAGACTTGCTCTCGATGATTTTTAAAAACATTATCTAGGCATTATGTCTAAGAATTACCAACTGGCAGCGAGTTCAATGAATCTTGATCAATGAGTTGAGGGAATAGTAGAATTGTATCGAGTTGATGCAATTTGAAAACCCATGAGGAGGGCATCCCCTTAAAAGATCATTGAAAACGATCCCAAGAATCATAAAACGATGCTCACTCAAATTTTTGCTGAAAAATCTCGTGTTTCATTTCTGAGATTTTGTCGTTTTTTGTGGGGAGGGAAGAATTTGTTGGCTTAATAAATTTCGAAACAAGATCATCTTGTTTCAATCGACCGAGGGGGTTCTAGTTTCTAGCCATTTCGGGCTGCCCCTTCGAGAGAAAACGGGGAGAAAAGCATAAGCGTTAAACCGACGTATTTGGTACGTTCGAGATCTTCTTGTAGAGTGATCTTGTTGAAATATCGGATGTGGCATGTGGGCTTCTTTATCATTGACCAAAAATTGCTTGTTTTGACAAGATTTAGATGACCATGCTTGATTCAAAGTTATTCGCGGTGATTTCAGGAATAACTATCGCTCCTCGTAAACCCTCGGTGGGTGCTTCGAGCAATTGCTTTTTTTTATTACGTCTCATAGTTCGATTATCGGCCATCTTAACTACGGGTGGATTATTCAGGTTCTCAAGATGGATGATTCAACAGAAGTTTGTCGAATTGTGGTTGTCGACTCGTCTACGGGCTTTCGAGAACGAAATTCGTGCGCATAGCACAAAATTGTAATTTAAAAAGAAATTTACATACTTTTTTTTTTTTTGGATTTTTAATGAATTATTCACAATTGATTTGTAGGACAATGAGATTAAGACAACTTAAACCAATTATCTTACTTACTTCACGGTAACTCTCAAAAAGATAAACTCACAGGTGAGCGGAGGAGTAGGAATAGCGCGAAGCTTATTTCTCCTTTCGGGTCGTAGTTCCTAGGAACAACCCTCCTTATACCCACTTTATAGTTTGTTTAACTTTTTCAAGGTGAGCCGTACGTCGTAAGAGACACAAAAGGCAAGTTTTTAAATCTTTTGTTCGAGTTGGGAAAACCAACAGTTCACGGAATATTTATGATAATACCTCAGTTGAGAATATTATATTTTGGTATTTTACCAAGTTGTGAATTTTATTTTCTTTTTTTATGGACAATGTTTTTATGTTTTTGGTTTTTTCTTTGGTTTTTATCTGATAATTATACTAAAAGAAATGAAAAATATTTTTGTACTTTTTTTTATATTTTTATAATAAAAGAAAATATTTCACAATTTCAAACACAATTGATCAACGTAACGATAGACGGTTGCACAGCCTCCCCGGCAGCGGCGCCAAAAATTGATTCGTCCAAACTATACCTTAAAATATATAATATATAATAAAATATAAAATATATATATAAGAATAGTATAAAAGCAGAATCAATAAAACCGAGAAGTAGTATAGAGCTTTCCCGGGTCGTTTATCCCCAACGAGGCTGGACTGGTAAATCGATACGATCGAAGATTTGAGTTTGAAGGAAGGAATTGGTTTGGGAAGTGGGAAGAAAAAGCAAATTAGATAATAACGGACTAAACGTTTAGAAAAACTAGAAATTACGAAAATTAAACTAGAAAACGAGAGCCGAAATCCCGAACAAAAGGGGAAAACCTAAAATCTTTAAAATAAATCCTTACCGAATAAATTTGTTGTTCCTAAATACTCTTTAGATTCAAATAATGAAGAATGAAAATGACTAGACGAAACGGAGTTCGTTTGACCCAAAAACGACTGGTCAAAACATAAATTCCCGGTACCGGACCGTTCTTTAACGGACAAAAGTTGTAAAAATGAACTACGAAAAATTTTATATTTTTTCTACAAACTAGTGATAAAAGAAAATTTTCTAAAATAGGCAAATATATTTTTGATAATTTTTTGCTATTTTTTATGAATTAAATAACTTTTAACTAAATTATAATTATAAAAATTAGTAATGGATAAAGAAAATATTCTGAAAAATATTTCTAAAAATACTAGACACCTTGAAAGTCCTACGAAAAAATAGAGACAATATAAGCTCAACAGAGATGCCCGAAAATAAGCTTATTCAGATTATAGGCTTATAAGCTCAATACCCCTTTAATAATGGCTCCTTGAGTCTTTAACGAAAGAACCCCTAAGGGCGAGTGGTTAAGTGTGTGTGTAAGGGGGTTTGTATCAGCTTGGGGTCCCCGGTGTTCCGAGTCTTGCTAACCGGGCCATGTGTCTTTTCCCCTTTTTTATTTCGAAAAAAAAACTCTAGGAGTAGAAAATGAACAAAAGTAAAGTGAAAGGTAGGCGGGCAAAAATAGTGTAATTTTACACTATTAGTGCTAAAACGAATCTTAGTCCCTTAGGACTTTAAGAAAAGTACACAAACCCAACCCTAACGATCTAGCTTATGTTTTTGGTTATTAAAATTGGAGATTCAGCAAAAACTTAAAACATACAAACTTATTAAGGGAGCTTATTATTATAAACAGCTTTTAACAAACATGCACTTTTCACTTTTTATCAAACGAATAAGATTAAAATAAGTTTTAAAGTTGACAGCAGCTTTAGAGGCTTTTAAGCTAAAATTGCTTAAGTTTTTTGGGCTTTGGGGTGTATAAGCGAGGATTGGGCTGAAATAGATTACAAGGAGTCTAAAAACTAAACATAAATAAGTATAAAAGGCTAAAAGCTATAAACCAAATAAAGCTGTTACTGCTTATTCTTGTCAGAAACTAAAATTAGGCTTAAAACTACAGATTTTACTATGTTATGGGCAATTAAGCTTTTCGAAAAATAAAGGGTAAGCAACCTAACAACTAACTTAAATGATTCTATAATAGCTATTGGGAAACTCAAAAGGCTTGTTACATAAGCTAAATAAGCCACAAAAGGAAAATAAGCAACCCTTACACATAAGGTTATGCTGATGGACAGTTAGTCA
The DNA here is from genome assembly GCA_026074375.1 of Tanacetum coccineum. Classification (NCBI taxonomy): domain Eukaryota; kingdom Viridiplantae; phylum Streptophyta; class Magnoliopsida; order Asterales; family Asteraceae; genus Tanacetum; species Tanacetum coccineum. The sequence continues at coordinate 27,498 of BQNB010036801.1, read as the reverse complement.
AGGAGCTAGTTTGGTGTTAAGAATAAAGCCCACAAAATAAGCTCTTTCAATGTCTGAAACTTTGATGGGATTATCTATAGATTATTAAATCTCTTTAGAATAAGACAAGAGATTGGGGCCTTAAACACCTCTTAAAGGCTAAGATATTAAGCCTAAAGTCTCCCCGCTTTGCCACCAGGGGAGCTTTAAGCTAATTTTCAAGGGTTATTTGAACAGCTTATTTTAAGCTGTCAAATAAGCTCTAAACTCAAAAATAAGCTAAACAGATGGGTCCTTAGCTTATGGACTTATGCATAAATTTTACCTTATAATTCATTTTAGCTTGCTTATTTTTTATGGTGAAAAAGGGGCTATGGGTTTTTAAAAACTGTGACCAAAAGGTCTTGGTGGTTTTTGACTTACCAAAGTCAAAAGACAAGGTGTTTAGACAGCTTGAAATAAACACAAAGATGCACTTCTTTTGAACCTCAAACTCACAATTCAAGGGCTTATGGAAAATAAGCACTTGTTATTTAACTGAAATGTTCACAGTTAACCAAGCGTTTACAAAAACCTTTAAAAAACAATTTTAAACTATAAGGGCCTAGAAAACAGCTTAATTGAATCTTAAATCTTAAGTTAATATTACTAAATGACTTTATACCTCATGAAAAACCATTTTGACCCGTTTTTTTATGGCTTATGCCAAAACCTCTATTAAGTAAAAAAGGTGTCATAAGCTAAGTGACTTATAATCTTATTTTTAAGCTTAAACTGACAAAAACCTTATATATCTACTCCATTTTATACTAACCTATTTTAACTACTTAAACACTAAAAGTCCTAGCTTATTAAGAAAAATAAGCTAGTTTCTCAGCTAGCTTATTACACTAACTTGGCAGTTTTGAGTTATAAACTAAGATTGCACACATCTTTTCAATGAAAACTTAAAACATATAAATGACAGGTCTAAACAAATGAGTTTGCAGAGATTAAAAGCAAATAAGCTAATGTCTTGAGCTAAAAATTAAGCTAAGTAAAAATTGAGAAATGAAACCTTGATATTTGTAGTCTCAGTCACAAGCCACTCTTGTAGAGTGAGTGGCTTAAAAACATTCCTAATGGCTCCTTAGCCTCTAAACCTGAGCTTAAAAGCTCAATAAGCCCTTTTTTAGCTTATTACTCCTTAAGCTTCCAAAGTGCATCCAAATGGTCAATTATGAACTAAAATGGACAGAAAACAGTATGTAAGAGCTTTTTAACAAGTTTTAAACTGAATTTGAGCTTATTAACAAGAATAAGCTCAAATGAGCTTATTGAGAGCTTATTGAGTAAAAATAGCTTGAATTTTCATTAAAACTTAGAATTACAAGTGCATAAAGAGAAGTTAACTTAAAAACACTTACTCTCTCTAGTCCTTGTTTAACCACAAACGAGCCATAAGTAGTGGTTTTTGGGGTCTCTAGTTAACCTCACATTGTATTATGTTAAACCACTCAAGTACCATTCTTAATTACACAATATTGTACAACATTTGCTAGATACATGAAATCTTATAGCTTGTGTGTAAAAATTGATCTTAGCCACGACATCCAAGAGGCCAAAAGAGGTTCAATGTTTAATAACCATTGTGTAATAAGCTTAGAAGAGACAATTAGTACAAGGTTTAATTAAACATGGGATGTCCAAGTACTTTAGGGATCATTAGGGATTTTCTAGTTGTTATTAGCACATGGGACGAATTTTGTGTGGGTTAATCTTACCCATATTCGGCCCTAGTGACTTGTTAACACAAGAACTATATAAATTTTGTGTTTAAGGATCAAAAGTGGGTATTGGTTTGAGTCTAGGTATTTCCGAGGTGTGTCTAAATGTATTTTTATTGCGAAACGTAAGCCTTTTACGTGACCAATAAAAATTAAAACCGCAAAGTTAATAATTATCTTCCTAATAATTATATAACACTTGATTGACATAAACTTTAATTTATTTGATGACCGTTTACGTTGTATGATTATTTCTAGTCTATGCGATTTAGCTTAAAAGTTAAATTAAAAGTAAACGCGTATCGGACCAAAATAAATAGTGACGAATAATAGGAGTCATAAATGACCTGAAATTGAGAAATGTTACACTTGGTTCATTAAGTGTTGCCTTGGATTGGGTCTTATCTATGTTACCACTGTCCTGCTCTGCTTCTAAGCCAGTAGCAGTAGTGGCAGCCCTTTCCAAACTGTCATCTATCTCCTCATTGACAGTCTCATCTGCTACATTAGTTGTAGGACCACTAGGCTCAGTGTCCTTTCTCTTTGACCTTTTTGATCTTTGTTTATTTTGAGGTTGAGATGTTGATGGTTAAATAATGGTGTGTGTGTGATGGGGATCAGTTGGCATTTCTGAAACTTCACCCACTTCTTCTTAATCTTGTACCATCATTGTTTGGAATAATGATGTTTCCCTTCCAGAAAAACCTTTTCCAACCCTTCTCATACTCCCAAATATCTTCTTAGTGTGAGAGGGTTCAATGTAAATTCTTTTGTGAGTAGGCATCCCTTCAATTTGTTGATTCACAAATACTTGTACAAACCTTAGATACATCAAAAAATTTCCAGACACATTATCCAAGTTCTTCACCATACTTTCAAAAATGTACTTTGAAAAGTTAAACTTTTAGTTTGTAGCTAAACAGATGATTGCAGATGCCATAGTGCTACTAAACTCATTCCATGCAGTAGTCTTAGAACTTAGGCATTGTAAAATAGTATGAATCAAGAATTTCCATTGTGGGGAAAAGAATGCCTTATAGAAAGTAAGCTTTTGTGAAATTTTTTCATACCCCATCAATGTAAGTTGTTCAAAGATAGTAGCATTGGGTAGACAATCAACACCTTCAGCATCTTCTAGTTAAAGATCTCTTCTTACAATCGACTCAGTAATGATTATCTTCTTCCCATCCACTAGGGCTTGTAACTGTACTTTCCCATTGACATTTTTTGCCTTGATAGTAGCCCAGAACTATTCAATACATGAAGTGTATATAGTTGGATTGATCATTAGTGCATATCTTATAGGATTTGCATTCAAAAATTTTACTATTTGCTCAAGCCCATCACTTTTAGCGGGTTTAGCCAAAAACGCGACCATGTTATGAGTATCAACAAACTTTAGGGTCGTCATTGTGTTGGGTTTTGATGATGAATGATGAAATTGAGTTAGGGTTTATGATTAGAGAGTATATGAGTGAATGAAATCGATTAAATGAGTGAATGAAGCCATTAATCAAAGTATTTATGAAACTACCCTCAACAACATTAACGTTCACCAGCAGTTGTAAGTTATGCCTAACACCATTAACTTTCAACTGGCAGTAGTAAGTAACCCAGCAGTAGTAAATTATGCCTAACAGCATTAACTTTCCATAGCAATAGTAAGTGTATGCCTACCAACATTAACTTTCCCTAGCAGTAGTAAGTTTATGCCTAGTAGCATTAACTTTCTAATTCCATTCTAATGAACTTTTCCATCATCAAATTAACATTTTAGCTCACAAAATCTATGTCTGTTTTTTATTTCTCTCAGTTCTTTTCCCTCACAATTCTCTCTGTTTGTTTTTGATTTCTCTTAATTCTTTTCACTCACAATTCCCTCTGTCTGTTTTTGATTTCTCTCAATTCTTTTTACTCATAATTCTCTCTGTCTGTTTTTGATTTCACATCTCTCTTTCTGTTTTTCAACTCACAAATTCTCTCAATTCTTTTCTCACTAAATCACTATGTCTGTTTTTATCACACATCTCTCTTTCTGTTTTTCAACTCACAAATTCTCTCAATTCTTTTCTCACTAAATCACTTTGTCTGTTTTTATCACACATCTCTCTTTCTGTTTTTCAACTCACAAATTCTCTCAATTCTTTTTCTCACTAAATCACTCTGTCTATCTTTATCACACATCTCTCTTTCCTTATTTTTATTCTCACCAACTCTCTCAATTCTCACAGTATTAATTATACCAACAGTAGTAAGTATAACTAATAATATTAACATAGCAGTATTAAGTATAACTAATAGTATTAATTATACTTAACAACAGAAACTTTTAAGTTACGAGCGCTTACTCCAATTTCATCCTTAGCAGCTTTTCCATTCCAATCTAAACATCCTTCCCTTAATCAAGACTTTAGAGATTAAGCATACCAATACTAGCAATCAAATATTGAAATCTACTTATGTCAAATGCTTTTGTAAGCAAATCTGTAACATTCTTGTCAGTATGAATCTTGATCATTTGAATTAGCTTCTTTTCATTGGAATCTCTGATTTGACATCATCTAATAAGCTTCTACTCATTGGAATCTCTGATAAAGTGGTTGCCTAATCTCAATGTGCAATTGTTTTCGAATAGAAAACAGGGGTTTTCTTCACTATGCAGATTAGTAACTCTTAGTATCAATATGAATCTTAGTCTGCATAAAGTTATATCCATAATCTAGCAATTGATTTTGGATCCAAAGCACCTGTCCACAGCAATTGGAAGCAGCTATATACTCAGCTTCAGTTGTGGAATTAGCAACCACAGTCTGCTTCTTGCATTGCCATGAAATCAATCTACACCCTAGGAATTGACAACCTCCTGTGTGGGATTTCCTATCTAATACTTTCCTCTAGCATAATCACTATCATGAGAAAAATGCAACGAAATCCAAAGGAGAATCTTTTGGATACCAAAGGCCCAATTTAGGTTGACCTTTTAAGTATCTAAAAATATTTTTCACAGCATGAAGATTTGAAACTTTTAGGTTGACTTGGTATCTTGCACAGGCACACACTCCAAACATAATATCAGGTCTTGAAGAAGTAAGATACATCAGTGATCCAATCATGGATCTATACAAGTGTTCATCTACATCTTCACCATCTACATCTTTGAGCAAAGGCTTATAGGTTTCCATAGGTGTGCTTGTTGTCTTGACATCAGTAAAACCAAATTTCTTCAAAATCTCAGTCTTATACTTGTTTTGACTGATAAAAATCCCATCTTCCTTCTGCTTCACTTGCAGTCCTAGGAAGAATGTGAGTTCACCCATAGAGCTCATTTGAATCTCTTAATACATCACTCTCTCAAACTCAATGCATAATGACTTCTTTTTAAAACCAAAAATGATATCATCCATATACACTTAAACTAACAGAATATCACTTTTGACCCTTCTGATCAACAAAGTCTTGTCTATCTTTCCTTTTTGAAATCCATTGTCCAACAAATAAGTTGACAAGGTATCCATACAAAAGCTTTGGGAACTTGATGCAATCCAATAAGTGCTTTTTTCTACTTTGTATACTACTGTTAGGGATGTCTGGATCTTCAAATCTTGGTGGTTCACAAACATAGACTTCCTCTTCAATCTTTCCATAAATAAAAGCACTCTTGATATCCATCTGGTACACCACAAAGTTTTTAAATGAGGCATAGGCTAAGAATATCATAATTGCTTCAATTCTGGCAACAGGGGCAAAAACTTCATCATAGTCAATCCCTCTTCTGTGTGTACCCATTGTTATCCCAAACAAGATCGATTCCTTAGGTTATCTAAGTTTAAATTACCTTGGAACAAATCCAAAATAACTTGTTGTAGAAACTTTGTATGTATATTAAAGTGTATGCAGAATCTACACCTTAATACTCTAGAAGTAAAATCAATGAAACAGTAATCTTGACAACAAAGATAAATCCAAAACACCCCAAGCAAATGCTCCAATATTATTAGATCAATAATACGAGTACTCTTAACTTAGTACTAGGGTTTACAACCTTGAAGCTTTTCTTAATCAACTTTAACAACTATGAAAACTGATAATGATACGACTGTGCGTTTTTGTGATCCCTCAACAAATGCCCCTAGAGCCCCTTATATAGACTAAGGATCCTAGTCGGCTACAATACATTCCAAGTATCATAGTCCAACATATTGAAATACATGACTAATATTTAATATTTTCCTAAACAATGGTATCAAATGTATTAAATACTTTCTTATAAATCTTCTCAATCAGCATATAATCTTCTTCAATCAGCATTAACTTCAGATTAAGTCTTCTCAAACACATTAACTTCAATGTAATACTTCAAATCAGCAATTAACTTTAGTCTTTCATCAGTAATAAGATAGTATTGCAGTACTACTTTGCCTCTAGCATTAACTAATTACACCTAGCAGTACTAACTGATTAGTACTGGCAGTTATTAATCATTTAATACTGTTAGTTAGTAAACTGTGTACTAATTATGCTTGGTAGTACAAACTCAGTCTTGGCAGTATTAAGTATGAAGACTTTATTCCCAACATTCCCACCCCTAAAGTTTGATATTCATCTGTTATTCATCAAGTTTCTTCATAAAGGCTTCTTGATCCTATCAATCCTCCCCTAAACTTATGTTCAATCTTCTAATCCTTCAAGTTTCTGGATAAAAGCTTATCATGACTTGGAGGATGTAAACAACAATTCTTTACATCTAGTACTTTGACTTTGTCATTTTTGTTGATCAACTATCTCCTGCTCTCTTTTCATCATCAAATTGATCATGCAATTTCACAGCTGCTTTATAACCAAGTCTTTCTTGCTCGTGTTACCTTTTTGTCTTCAGGGCTATTTAACCTCACTGAATCTTTCAAATCTGTTTCTGGGTTGCCCTGCAAATAAGAAAATCAGACCTTCTTGGGAACCCAAGCCATTACAGACCTGGATCTTCCTCTTGCATCAACATAATCATATCTCTCAAGTGATTGATGCACTATTTAGGTTTACATCTCCAAACCCAACAAGCTGATGCCATTAACATCATTAACCTGATTCGTCCTACCAGCACTAACCCTGCCTTTGGTCTATAGTATTAACTTGTCTTGAGAAACAGCAACAACAACATTAAGTGAAATTTTCAGTAGTAAAAGAGAAATGTAGGCCAGAACCTAGTAAGATTTTCTTGAACCTGTGTCTGTTTGGATTGGTGAGTAATTCTTGGAGAATTTTGATGGTTCACCCTTCTTGCATTGTTCCACACTAGTTTTTCCTCCCTTTGACCATTTAGCTGTCTCTTTTATTTACATGTATACTGGAGGTGATCAAAACTTCCACAGACATGGCATGCTTTATTGTGCATCACAAAATCATTTCCTAGTTGTTGGGACTTTTGATTATTCTAGTTTCTTTGATTTCCCCTAGGTTTTTGTGACTTGTACATTTTAGCATATTTAACTGGTTTCCAAACTGGTTTTTCTTGTTGCATAGGTCTAACAAATTTAATCTTACACACAGTAGGAGAAACAGTTTTAGACACACCTGTTTTCTTTTCAACCTTAAACTTAGGCTTCTTTTCATCATTACTGTCAGATTCCAAGTCTTTAATAATTGGGGCACCAGTACTAACATTCTTACTATCCTTAGGTCCATATCCTTCAAACTCAGGATGTTGGAACTCTTCTAGACCAGATTTGGACAAACAAGCTTTGGAGGTGCATTAAGATTAAAGGAAAACGTGGTGTAACTGCTGATACCCAATCCCTTTTACCATTGTCAGTTATCTGACTCCCTAACAGTTTGTCTAGATCCTTTGAGGCATTTTCAAATTTCTCAATCTTAAAGTCAATGCCCTCCTTTTCTTGCTTAACTTTTTCAAACTCTGTTTTAAGCATATTAATTTCATATTGTTTGCATCCTACTTCTCTTTTAAGGACAACAACTTCTTCACTAAAAAGAACCTCATTCTTCCTATATGTGACAAGTTGTGCCTCAACATAATCAATCCCCTTTTATAAAGATAGAGTTGCTTAAAATTAGTTTGATGTTATTTAGCAACTAATCATCATACTGTTTCTTTAAAGTTTCAATAGTTTTTAGACATGATTAGTCCAGGTGTTTATCATTGTGTACCTCTGAGTCTGAAAATGCCATCTCTTCCTTGTGAGTATAGAGTTCTTCTTGATGATATCTTCTAGATCAAAGTTTCTGAAAGCACAAGCTCTAATACCACTTATTGATCCCAAACCTAGATCGATTCCTTAGGTTATCTAAGGTTAAATTACCTTGGATAAATCCAAAATAACTTGTTGTAGAAACTTTGTATGTATATTAAAGTGTATGCGGAATCTACACCTTAATACTCTAGAAGTAAAATCAATGAAACAGTAATCTTGAACAACAAAGATATAACTAAATGCTCCAATATTATTAGATCAATATACAAGTACTCATAACTTAGTAACGGTGTTTACAACCTTGAAGCTTTCTAATCGACCTTTAATAACTAATAAAAATAAATGATACGATGTGTGTTTTTTGGATCTCATCAAGCTAATGCCCCTAAAAGCCTCCTTTTATAGACTAAGTAGTCTAGATCGTCTTACAATACTTCCTAAGTATTAGTCAAACATGTTGAATACTATGACGAAGTATTTAAATTATTTTCCTAAACAAGTATCAAATGTATTAAATACTTTCTCATAAATCTTCCCTCAATCAACATATAATCTTCACAAATTAGCATTAACTTCAGATGTATCTTCTCAATCAGCATTAACTTTCCATGTAATCTTCACAATCAGCATTAACTTCAGTCTTTCAGCAGTATTAAGTTAGTACTGGCAGTACTAACTTTGCTCTAGCAGTACTAAGTTTACACTAGCAGTACTAACTGATTAGTACTGGCAGTATTAACTCAGTTAATACTGTTAGTTATAAATGAGTACTAAATTATGCTTGGCACTACAAACTCTATCTTGGCAGTATTAAGTATAAAGACTTTAATTCCCAACACCCTGCTTTATTTTTAATCACAATTCCTCTTTCATCCTTTTTATTCCTGAAGACCCATTTAGTGCCTATGGGCCTTTTGCCATCTGGTAAATCCACCAGGGTCCAAACTTCTTGTAACTTGAATTGTAGAAGCTCTTCTTGCATAGCCTCTATCCATCTTGGATCCTTCAATGCATGCATTACCTTTTTGGGTTCTTCTTGTGATAAAAAGCAAGCAAACAAGTAGTTTTGAAAGTCTTTATGGTTTGTTCTTTGCTGAACTGAACTAAACAAACCATGTTCTTCCACATTCTTTGTCATTCTTCTTGTTTAAGGTGTTGAATTCAAGTCTCTAATAATTTGTTCAACTGGATGATCTTTGTGTACTCTTGTAGTTGGAATAGGACTGACAGACATAAATGCATTCAAATTGTTCATGTCAGCCTCTGCACCAATATCTTCATCATTATCTGAATAGACAATATCTTCCAAAAGAGGCATATTTGGATCATTAGGAAGTTCAATGCTTGTTTTTCTATATACAACATTAACTTCATTGGCAACATTAACATTGATAGTGTTGTTAACATTATCTTCCTGCTCTTGATCAATACCTTTACTATTTTTTCTTGAATATTCATCAACCTTCTTTCTATCATCACTTGAAGGTTTGAATCCAGCATCAAGAGAACCCTTTGAAATTTGAGAGAATGGTGGATCAGCAGTCCACAATAGTAGCAGAATATAATCTTTTCCAGGTATTGTCTCCATTCTAGCTTTCCTTGCATCATCACGTGCTTTTGTACCTGCATTACCATTAGATTGATTTCCTACAACAACTGGCTTATAATTCATTAACTTTGTTAGTGCATCAATATCAAAAGGCCAATTTGGTCCACTTCCTGCAATATTAGGTGTATTCTCACTAAACTGGACATGCAGGCTCTCTTCAACTATCCTAGTTCTACCGTTGAATACTCTAAATGCTTTACTATTGATTGAGTACCCAATAAAGAATCCTTCATTAGCCTTACCATCAAACTTGCCTAAGTGATCTATGGTATTGAGAATTGTAACGGGACACCCAAATGGTCTCATAAAGCCTAAAGGTGGTTTTCTACCAAGAAAAAGTTCACAAGGGGTCTTGTTGTGAGGCTTAATTACTAATACCCTATTTTGCACATAGCAAGCGGTATTAACTGCTTCAGCCCAAAAAGTAGTAGGTAGCTTAGAATCAGCTAGCATTGTCTTAGTAGCCTCAATTAGTGTTTTATTTTCCTCTCAGCTACTCCATTTTGTTGAGGAGTTCTAGCTATACTAAATTCTCTCTTAATACCTTTTCTCTCACAAAATTGATTCATCTCCTTATTCTTGAACTCAGTTCCATTGTCACACCTAATTACCTTAACCCTTTGATCTATTAAATTTTCTACTCCAGTTATAAAGGACTTAAGTATGCCACTAGTCTCATCTTTAGTAGCTAGAAAGAAAACCCAACTAAACTTACTGTAATCATCTGTGACAACTAGGCGATACATCTTTTTCATTAAGCTTTTTACAAATGTTAGACCAAACAAATCCATGTGCAACATATGCAAAGGTTGGCTGATTGAACTTACTGTTTTGGACTTACAAGAAGCTCTATGTTGCTTTCCCTTTTGACAAGCAACACAGGTTTGATTATTTTCAAAAAGTTTTGAAGGTAAACCTCTTACAAGATTTCCCTTAACCAGTTTATTCATAGTTTTGAAATTTATGTGTCCAAGCCTTCTATGCCAAAGTTTAGATTCATCAGATGTGGCTTTTGCAAAGAGACAAGTTAGACCTCCTTTAGGAACAATATTCTTTAAATCAACACTATACATATTGTTCTTTCTTGGAACTTTAAGTAAAACATGACTTTCATCAGTTAACTTAAAGTTTGGAGATAAAACAATACATTCAGTGTCATTAAAGAGAACACTATTCTTTTTGTCACACATTTGTGAGACACTAAAGAGGTTAAACTGTAACTCTCTTACAAAATACACATTCTCAAAATCTAAATTACCAGTTTTGATTGTACCTCTTCTTGTGATTTTCCCTCCTTTGGGGTTACCTCCAAAGGCAACATATCCTCCATCAATTTCTTCAAAGTCAGTAAGATAGGACATGTTCCCTGTCATGTGCCTTGAGCATCCACTGTCAATCACTCCTTTCTCCTCCAAATCTTGCTGTGGATTGCCCTACACATAAGGTAAGAAAATCAATCTTTTTTAGGGACCCAAGCCATCACTGACTTGGATCTGCCTTGTGCATTAATATAATCAAACCTTTTTAGAATGGTTGATGCACTGTTATGTTTAGAAACATGGTCTATTACTTTAGTCTTTGGTTCCCAAACCCAACAAGCTGAGGCCTTAACAGCATTAACCTGGTTTCCTTTAACAGCATTAAGTACTGCTTTTGACCTAGCAGTATTAACTACTGCTTTTGGTCTGGTAGTATTAACATTTATATCCTTAACAATATTGACCCTCTGATTAAAATTACTGTTTTTAGTTGCTTTTTGTTGTTAATGGGCCTTCTAACAGTTGAATGTGTTTTATTAAAAACATTTGTCATTGGTCTTGCACTGTTGAGTAGTATTAACTGGTCTAGCAGTAGTAAGTGATACTAGGCCAGACCTCATTAATACTGCTTTTGGAACCATGTTCCTTTTAGGACTGGGGTGAGTCAATCTAGAAAAATTCTGGTGATTCACCCGTTGAGTATAGTTCCACATTGGTTTTACCATCTTTTTATTATTAAACTGTCTCTGATGGTTATCACAATCATACTGCAGGTGATCAAAACTTCCACACACATAGCAAGCTTTGTTAATCATCTCAAAATTACTTCCTAATCTTTGAGACATCATGTAATTCCAGTTTCTTTAGTTTCCTCTAGGACTATGTGTGTTCAGCCTATTTTGATCACCTTATTTAATAGTTGTTTTCCTAGGAGATTTTACTTGCTCTTTAGATTTAACAAACTCTATTTTAGCAAAACTAGGTTTAACAGTTTTCTTCTCTATCTTAGGTTTTAACTCAGCTTCATCCTCACTATCTGATATCTAATCTTCAATAACTGAGGGACCAAAGTTCTTCCTAACAACCTTAAGCTTATCTACACTAGCCTTAGCTTCACTAGTCTCAACTATAGGCTCACTAACTATAAGCTCATTCATAAACTCTTCTAGACTAGAGAATGAAAAATCAGGTTTTGGAGGCATAAAGTTACCTGTATAGGGAGGTGGAATAACATTATACCCTAAACCTATTTTGCACTTATCAACTATCTGATAGTCTATTAGTTTGCTTAAGCTTTTATATGAATTCTCATATTTTTCTACTGTTAGCTGAATTTCATCTTTTTGTTTTTGAGCCAGTTCCAACTTCCTCCTAAGCTCTGTAATAGCTACTTCTCTTAAATGAATCTCACGTTTTAAGACCTTGATATCTTTCTCACAAACAGACTTATTTTTCTTATAAACTAGAAGTCTTGCTTCTACAGACTCTACTAACCTTTTTTAATAAGGCAATAGCATTTAACTTAGATGTCCTTAAGTCTTTTAACAGTTGTTCATTTTGTTCTTTGAGAATTTTAACATTTTCTAAACAAGATGATACAGTTTGAATCAGTAGATACCTCAGAGTTAGAACTTGTAGAAGAGTAAGCCATGAGTGCAAAGTTAGTTGGACCTTCTTCTGCTTGATCACTCCAATCATAATCACCAATACCATCACATGAGATCAAAGCAGTGGAAGTAGTTGTCTCCACTGGCACAACCCTTCTTGTGTTCTCCCTATTCCTGTTTTCTTGGTTCCTTGGAGCCCTGCACTCCCTTGCAAAGTGTCCACTTTTGTGGCAGTTGTAACACTCCACCTTGGACTTATCAAGCCCAATGGTTTCAGTACCATTCACAAAAAACTTCCTTCCAATGTTCTTTAAGAATTTCCTTGCCCTCATTGTTAGCATAGCCGTCTGCCACCTTAAATCCATTTCTTCTAAATCATCAGGATGAATTTGTTGCAAGTCCTCATTGTCAAGTTATGGACTGTTTGGTTGACTTGCAAAGAAAGAACAGATGACAGCATCACTCAAGTTGTCAATTGTCATTGAGTTAGTAGCAGTAGCTTGAGTGCTAGCAGTAGTAGCACCATGAGCAGTATTAACTGCTCTATTTGTACTGTTGGTGCTGTTTGAGGACACAAAGGCTACATTTTGTGTGTTTGTGCTTGAGCTTGATGTCCCTTTGAACTCTGGTTCATAGATCTTCAGGTTGTTATAAAGATCATCCAAGCTTAATTTATCTATCTCAGGCTTGTTCCTCCACACAATGGTATGTGTGTTCCATTCTGGTGACAGACTTCTTAAGAACTTCTGATTCACATCTTCTTGTGAGATACTTTCACCATGAATCTCCAACTGACTGATAAGGTTTTGAAGCCTATCAAAGGTTTGATCTAATACCTCTGAGCTAGATGCAGTAAAATTTTCTTACTGCTGCTTTAGAAGATTCCTCTAAGTCTTTTTCATACTGCTGCTTTAGAAGATTCCCTCCAAACCTCTTCTCAATAGCCTGCAGCAATGACTTGGCATCTTTGATGGAGTTAAACTTCAATTGATGTTCATTAGGGATGCCCCTCAATAAAGTGCTTCTTGCCTTTAGCTCTAACCTCCTTTGTGCCTTTTCTTCAGCAGTTGAAGGAGCAATTGTAGTCTCAACATCTTCAACAACCTTTTTTATTAGAGGTTCATTACCATTCTCTATGACTTCCCATAGAGAATAATGAATCATTTGGATGTAATGTTCCATCCTCATCCTCTAAAGCTCATACTCACCTGGTTTGAGCACATGCACTTTTGATGCAGCCACCATATGTACTGAGTCTTAATACATGTCTTCTTAGCAAAGTTTCTCAAAGCAACAAGCTCTGATACCACTTGTTGATCCTACTTGAATGGATCTTGAATTCCTTAGCTTGTGTAAGGTTTAGTTATGCTAGATAAATCCTACACAACTTATGATAGAAAATTTGTTTGATAATACTAAAGATTATGCGGAATCTAATCTTTAATATAAGAAGAATTCTTCAATGAAAAATCTATCTTGATCAATAAGAAAGAATATGCAATAGAACAGTAATTCTAATAACACAACGGTATTTAAAAATAATGCTTCAATATATTAATACGAATACTCTAATCGTATTAGGGTTACAAAAACCTTGAAGCCTATAACGATATCAAAACAAAAGATTTCTAGATAGCAAACTCTATGCCCTAGGACCTCCTTTTATACACCAAGGAGTCCTAGTCGATTTACAATATATTCCTAAAACTTAGAATATTAACTATGTTCTATTCTATAAATAACTCCTACTTATCACGTAAGTAATCTTGATATCTAATCAATCTTTATCATTTCTTCTGTCTTTATCCATTCTCTTTTTGACAGTAGAAACTCTTTCAGCAATCTTAATCTTTGAGCAGTTGTAACCTTTGTACTAGCAGCATTAACTTAGCACCAACAGTAGTAACTTATACACCGACGGCATTAACTGTGTACAAGCAGTAGTAACTACTTAGAACATTTTCTTCAATCCTCACCAGCAGTACTAACTTTACACTAGCAGTACTAACATAGTAGTAACTAAGTTACACTAGCATTAGTAACTATGAACTAGCAGTACTAACTACTTAGCATATTTTTCATTAGAGTTAATGAATAACACTAACTTTAGCTTAGAAGCAGTAACACAAACCTTAGCAGCAGTAACTTCAAGATCATCATGAAGTTTTTTAATCCCAACAGTTATTGATGTTGATGATCTTGGGGTAAGTGGTTTTTTATAGTGTTGTTTTTTTTGTTGGTTTGTTTTTGATGGTTTGGACAAAAATAGGAACATAAAGAGAAATAAAATAACAAACTTGTTTCATATTCATACTCCTTCTTCCATATCATCTTCTCCCTTGCCAACATGTACTCCGCAATGTTTCTCACATGATGGTCAACTTCAGTAAGGGAGAGTGGCAGGTTGGTGGATGTCGGTTAGCCCTCAGTATGTGTCTGTATCATAACCTCGTAGGCTACTGCAGGTTTATTCATATGGTCTCGGGTTTGGTGTATCAAACTACATATTAATACGGATGTTTTAAGTAACTTACAAAATATGAAAACGTGTACTTTGGTTACCATGTCAACTTTCAGGAGGAAGTAGTGTATACTACTTTACTTAGTATGGTTTATGAAGTATATTGCATACGTGAGAAGAATTGTTGTTGATTTCTCGTATGTACCCCCAAACAGATATTCACCAAGACCCAATGACAAGAAGCAGAAGTACTTGGTGTGGCTTTTCTTCTACAAAATTCCATTATGCACGTCAATGACATATAGAAGATGGTTGAAGCTACATCAAAGTTTCAGAATCTGCTCAAAATAGGGATGTTGGTTTAGGGGGAAGCTGATTCAGAAACTTCGCCAAAAATGAGTCTATGAAGAAAGCTTTTCAAGACATGTTGCATGAATTGGGGGGAAGTTAATCCAACTCATGCATACTACAATGGTTCCAGAACAAGTAAAGACAATGAAGATCCAAGCTGGAGTACAAGTTTCAAGACCAGGAGAACTCAGAAGACATCTTCAGCTTTAGAAGTGCTTTGGAAGACTTTATTTATTGTAATTGTATTTGTTAGGAACGTTGTAAGTAATTCTGTATGTCCGCATATTGGGGGAAGATTGTTAGCCTTAAAATATGTTGACTTATCCGGAATTACATTAGTTCATAAATAGCCAAACACGCATGGACTAGATTAGACTATTTAGTATAGTTTAGTTGTGTTTGGACTATAAATACCCCCTCCATACTTCCATGGAGGGGTGAGGATTCATTATTGTATTTTCTCATAAGAAGTGTGTGTGTTGTCTCTCTTCTAAGCATACACACATCTTTCCCTTTTCTCTCTATCAATCTAACATGACAACTTACTTGTTTAATCATCCCCGACCTTCGGATCGAATCTAGTTACTGTCTCTTATTGTTAACAGAAAAGACTAATGTATTCTTGTTGGTTGTAAATGAAGGATGTTACTCTTTTTAGTTGTAAATGCAAGATGGTTCGTATTTCTGAAACCGCAACAACATTTCATATTTTGCATATTCATTTACACAGGCTTAATTTTGATAGAGGGGTTGAGTCATTAATACAACCACATTAAATCTTGGCAATCTCAAACATGTAACTTGTAAAACATAACGTAAAGATCACAAGTTACTCGTAGATGTATACTTCAACTCATGGATATCTCACCATCCCTATCCACCACAACTCACGGATATCTCACCATCTTATCCACCACAAGTATACATTTATCAACCCGATCTCGATATCTTGAGACTCCTACTCATACGGGCTTAACTAATTGGATCGGGCCAAGCAAACGGGCTAGCCCATTAAGGCCTAATAGAGTTTGGCTCATTAAGGCCTATTAAGGCCCAATCAAAGCTTCTAGAAGGTAGAGGAAACTAGCTAATTTAAATTTGAATTAAGCTTCTAGAAGATGAAGGGAAACTAGTTGGTGCATGCTTTTGTCCAAACACCCTTTTACATATTAGACAAAAGAGACTTCTCTAAGTCAAGGATCTCCTATAAAAGGCCAAGATTTTTTCTTACCCTTCCTCATGATGAGATCCGACGGCACAACAACACATTATATAAAAAATAGGTTTCTCTCTTCATCTTTGATCATGGTTCTAGCATAAGGCATGCTCATGGTTACACTCGTGTTTGTTTCACTAATACTATGTAAGTAATTAAGTAAACAGATGTCCTACATGAAGTGATCATCCTTGATACTCTATATCATGAGTAGTAGATTGGGTGGGTTGCATACAATGAATACATTTATCACTTGTATGTCATAGAGTAGAATTTGATTTCAATATTGTAACTCATGCGTATTTGTGTAGATCAGATAGTGTATAAATACGAAAGTGTAGATTGTGTTCCGGTTATATTTTTAGGCTCAAAATACATTGGTGATGGTGAGTAGATTGCTTCTAGCTAAAATAGGGCTCGACATTTAGCTCGGTGATCGGAAAATAAAGTAAGTCGACGCGGTTTATGTGTTTAGGCCATAAAACACAAGGTTTGTTATGTTGGGCCATAAAACATAACATGTTTGGTTGTACCCGAAGAAGGACTCGACATCTAGCTTAGTGTCGAAAAATAATGTAAGCAACGTTATAAATTAATAATTAATATGATAATTCACCAATGAAGGTTAATTTGATTTGCTTGTCTTCAATTGATAACAACTATCCTATATATAGGATATAAGAGAACATTCTAGAATCGTTACCATGGGCTTGAGCCCAATACAAATTAATGACTAATAAATACTAATAAATGTCTTAATGACTAATAAATACTAATAAATGTCTTGACTTGACTTGGATGATGATTATTGACTCTTGACTTTTATTGTTGAACGTTGAAAGTGATTTATAACAAGTGCTATACTCCCCCTCAGTGTGAGCGGGAGATCTTCGGACGTTCAAGGTAAGCTGGAGCGAAACTCAAGAAATAAAGCTGTTGGGGAGACCCTTAGTAAAATATCTGCATACTGAAATCTGTAAGGGACAAGAAGCACAAGACGAACCTGACGGAAGCAACATATTCTCGAACTACAATGAAATATCAATCTCGATGTGTTTAGTACGCTGATGCTAGCATCAGGATTAGTAGACAGATATAAGAAAGAACAATACACAAGCACTCACATTATCACAATAGACAAGAGTAGCAGTAAAGAGAGGAGTGTGAAGTTCAAGCAACAAATTCCGAATCCACGCAGTCTCAGCAACAACATTCGCAACACCTCGATATTCTGCCTCAGCACTAGAACGAGACAATGTAACCTGCCGTTTGGCAGACCAAGACAAAAGGTTATCACCAAGGAACACACAATACCCGGAGGTAGACCTACGAGTAACAGGGCAACCAGCCCAATCAGCATCTGTATAAGCAGTGAGTTGACTAGTGGATGAGACATAAAGCTGAAGTCCATGGTCAATAGTCCCACGAACATAGCGCAAAATACGCTTCAAAGCAGTAAAATGTGGATCACGAGGATCATGCATGTAAAGACAGATCTGTTGCACAGCATAAGATATATCTGGGCGTGTGAATGTCAAATACTGAAGGGCACCTGCAAGGCTTCGATATAAAGTAGGGTCACTGACAGGGTCACCATCAGAACCGAGTTTGGGACTTCAGTTCCACGAGGGGATCTTGCATGGGTTACAAATGCTGCATGTATGAGCGTGCTCAAGAATTTCCTCTGTAATCAATATAGACTGAGATAAAAACAATCCGAGACTTCGAATCGCTGTGTGAGATACACAGAAATAATTAAGAGAGCCAAGGTCAGTCATAGCAAACTCACTATGAAGTAATGTAATAATGCGCTGTAAGAGAGCAGTAGACGAAGCTGTGAGTATGATGTCATCCACATATAAGAGCAGATAAGCAACATCCGAACCCATGTGATAAACAAATAGTGTGACGTATCCGGTTTATTTACAATGCAGAAAAACTGACACGTGTAATAAAGCTAGCAAACCGCTGAAACCATGCCCGAGGAGCTTGTTTAAGCCCATACAAAGAACGCTGCAAATGACAAACATAATCTGGGTGGGCGGAATCAACAAACCCTGGTGGTTGATGCATGTAGACTGTCTCAGATAACTGGCCATGAAGAAAAGCATTCTTCACATCAAGCTGATGAATAGGCCAATCACGTGTCACTACAAGACTCAAGACAGTACGAATAGTAGCCGGTTTGACGACCGACTAAAGGTCTTTATCAAAATCAATTCCCCTGTTTTTTTGGTTCCTGTTTGACTGCGACCATTCGCAACCAATCGAGCTTTATACCTGCTCAACGAGCCATCTGCATTAAACTTATGCTTGAAAAGCCACATAGATCGAACAATATTAACATTAGCTGGACGAGGCACAAGAGCCCACGTTCCGTTAGAAATCAAAGCATTATATTCATCTACCATAGCCTTATGCCAATTAGGGTCACGAAGAGCATGTAAATGAGAGCGAGGAATAGGCGAAGTAGTGGTGGCATGACAATTCATACGCGCAAGAGGTTTTGAAATTCTGGCTTTTGCACGGGTGACCATATGATGAGTATTGGTAGTTGGGGCATTCCCATAAGCAGTAGCAGCAGGTGAGGTGATATGGGTATTCGGTGTTGAGCTTGGTGTAGTGGGCTCGTGAGTTGAAGATAAAGGAGGGACCGGAATTTGTTGGTGGGTTGCTGGAGTACGAGGGGTAAGGGGGTGGTGTGGGGATTGCGGTTGGGCTTGAGGCGATTGGTAGGCTCGTGTGGTAGGAGATAGGCATGGCATTTGGGGGATGCAATGGTGATTGTTAGGAAGAGTGGTTGGGCCGTATGGGTGTTGTGAGTGGTAGCAAGAAATCGTAGGATGGGGGTGTGTCGGGCGTCATGGACCCAAAAGGGAATTGGTCTTCATCAAAGATGACATGTCGGGAGATTATGATTTTGTTGGTTGAAAGGTCAAGGCAACGGTACCCTCGATGTAGAGCCGGGTAACCAAGAAAGACACATGTTGTGGACCTAGGTTGAAGTTTATGATCAAAGGAAATGTGTGGATAACAAAGGCATCCAAACACTCGCAAATGATCATATGTGGGTGGTTTGTTATGAAGCTTAGTGAACGGTATCTCATTATTGATGGCAGTGGATGGAAGGATATTTAAAAGGTGAGCGACCATGTTTAGGGCTTCCACCCAATATGATGGAGGTATGTGTGCTTGAAACAGTAAGGTGCGGGTAATGTTGTTAAGGGTGCGTAGCATACGTTCTGATTTCCCATTTTGTTGAGAGGTTTTGGGACAAGAAAACCGAAACTGCATGCCATTTTGGCGAAAAAGGTTGTGAAAGCGGGTATTATCATACTCACCTCCATGGTCACATTGCAAAGCCTTAATATCAACATTAAATTGTTTATTCACATATGCGCGAAAAGTAACAAAGGTATCGAACAAGTCGAATTTTATGAATCAAAGGATACAACCCAAACATAAAGCGAGAAGTGATCACAAAAAATAGCATAATATTTTAATGCCACACTTCACTTGAGATGGGGGATGTCCATAAATCAAGAGTGAAAAATATCAAATACATGAGCCAACATTCGACCTACGGAACTGTAAAAAGGAAGCTTTTGTGTGTTTTGCCTAACTTGACAAGCATGACACAAAGCGGGCAACTTTGTTCTATTATATGAAATAAAAATGAGAGACACTAAACGACAGAAGCAACTTCACTCGGGTGTCCAAGGCGTCTGTGCCAACGTGGTGGGGCTCAATGAAAAGCAAAGCAAAGGTTGTGGTAGAGGATGGGTTTTAGTGACAGGGTAGAAGATCACCAGTACTATCACAGCGGAGAAGAAGCCGGCGGGTCCTGGTACTCCTTCACAGAGAATATATATATATATATATATATATATATGAAAAAGATAGGCACTGTCATATTAAAAGAATATGTTAGTGCAAATATTACGATATTTAATCTATACATTCTCTTTATGTTTTGGTGACGACAAACATGTAACTTGTAAAACATAACGTAAAGATCACAAGTTACTCGTAGATGTATGCTTCAACTCATGGATATCTCACCATCCCTATCCACCACAACTCACGGATATCTCACCATCCTTATCCATCACAAGTATACATTTATCAACTCGATCTCGACATCCCGAGACTGTTACTCATATGGGCTTCACTAGTTAGATCGGGTCAAGCAAACGGGCTAGCCCATTAAGGCCTAATAGAGTTTGACCCATTAAGGCCCATCAAGGGCCAGTCAAAGCTTCTAGAATATGGAGGAAAACTAGCTAATTCAAATTTTAATTAAGCTTCTAGAAGATTGAGAGAAACTAGTTGGTGCATGCTTTTGTCCAAACACCCTTTTACCCATTGGACAAAAAAGACTTCTCCAAGTCAAGGCTCTCCTATAAAAGGCCAAGATTTTTCTTCCCTTCCTCCTTGATGAGATCTCACGGCACACACACATATATAAATAGAGGTTTCTTTCTTCATCTTTGATCATGGTTCTAACATAAGGCATGGATCATGGTGACACTCTGTGTTAGTTTCACTAATACTAAAGGGTATGTAATGAAGTATAAGATGTCTCTACATGAAAGTGATCATCCTTGATTACTCGTATATCATGTAGTAGATTGGGTGGGTTGCATAGAAGTGATTACATTTGATCACTTGTATGTCATAGAGTAGATTTGATTTCAATATTGTAACTCTTGTGTATTTGTGTAGATCCAGATAGTGTATAAATCCGAAAGTGTAGATTGTGTGTCGGTTAGTATTTTAGGCCTCAAAATACATTGGTGATGTGGTAGATTGCTTCTAGCTAAGATTAGGACTCGACATTTAGCTCAGTGTCGGAAAATAATGTAAGCGACGCGGTTTATGTGTTTAGGCCATAAAACACAAGGTTTGTTATGTTGGGCCATAAAACATAACATGTTTGGTTGTACCCGAAGAAGGACTCGACATCTAGCTTAGTGTCGAAAAATAATGTAAGCAACGTTATAAGGTTTTCTCCGCCGAAAGGGAGCTTGTTGATTAGTGAAGTAACTCTCGAGTTGGATACTCGGGGAGTGGAGTACGGCGAAGAGGAGCTTCGTGACCGAACCACTATAAATCACCGTGTCCGGTTTGCATTTTCTTTTACCTTTCTCTTTACTTATGTCTTGATATTTATCGCTTTACTTTTACGCTTGCATTGTGATTATGATTGTGTGAATTGTTGTGTATGTTGTGTTAGTCATGGTTGTGTAGTTCTTTGTAGTAAACATTGTGAGTGTGGATATATTGGTAGAATATGTGCTAGTTATTGTAAATCTATTATCGACACTTCTCATATTGCGTCAAACTTGATTAGTGATTTGAAACAAAAGATCTAGTCCAAAAACCTCTTCTGAAGGCGGTCCTTTTAAATCATGCGGCCCCTTGATGTATTAGGAGACCTCCATATATTTATGGGACCGCCGGCAGAGAGTGATGTAATAATTGATACAAGAGATTTAAAGTTTTTAAATGAAAATGTATTAACCCCCTTTACGGTTTCCAAAAAATACATAAAATTATACATATTTAAACAACTCATGTAATTATTCTTTAAAGTTTAAGTAATATCATTTGAATGTTTGTGTTAACCATGCAAACCAACAAACTTTTTGTAAGTTGAAATGAATCGATAAAATGCTTTAAATTTTCATTAAACACTATATTCCTTTTAATACGACTTTTGTCAATACACCATACGTACACGACGCTATAAATTTAGTTAACGGTACGCGAAAATAATCCTTTTGTTGCAGAAAAAGTATTCTTGTACGAGTAATTTATGCCAAAATTTGTTAGTTGATTTTTTGTAATAGGTAATATATGAACAAAGCAAACATTTGACCATATTTTTATGATGATAGATGTTTTGATTATCACAATAACAAAAATGTTGGATGACTGAATATATGATTAATTTTATATCCGTGTTAGCAATTTGTTGATTGCAGTATAGAGATTAGAGCTTCACACACTAATACATTATTATTACACAGTTTTAAGTATACAATTAGGCATGTTATTAGTCATGTCAATTATTTCTCTAACAACAATAACCTATTTCCCTAAAACAAATGTATCAAAGGCGCATGATAAGACATTTATACTTTTTTTTACAGGTAATGGAGTGTTTACAAAGTTACGATAGTCAAGATGTTCCGAGGGCTTATGAACTTATGTAATTTTGGCTCATATTACATAAGCCTCATTTTTTTTTTATTTCGACACTTATGGACAAAGTCTAAAAATCACAAAATAAGCCAAAAGGATTAAAACTTGTACGATATAAGCCGAAATATAATAAGCTCCTAAGCCTAAATATTTAAGCAAACACCCACTATATAAAATACGATGGGATGTCTATATTTTGCAATAATGTTTTCTTAACGAGGAAGAAAAATATGGTTCTTTCCAACTACAATCGGACGAAAATACTCCCACATCCACATGGCCAACATATCATAAATTTTGATCATTTTACATTTGTACCTTCAGATTGTTGTAAACTTTTGACTTTGTTAGTCTTTAATACTTACCCCAAAAGTTATCTTTATTATTCGTACATTGGTCAATTATTTTCTTACTTTTACGGCCTGTTTGTTTAATTTTTTCGTTAAGTCGTGTTTAATTAACATATCACGTAATGTGGATAGTCTCAATTTTATCATTTTATATTTTCAGTCATCTTTCTCAATTAAGTCATTAACAAACAATTTTTATATGACTTAATAAATTCAGTTTTTTTCATATTAAGTCAATTAAATATTTTTCAAACAGCATTTTAGTTCCATTAGTTAAGGATTGAGACTTATTTAAAGGGATACATTTTCATTTTTAAGACAATAGGAATTTTAATAATTACCACTATCACTATTATTATTATTGGGTCGCTGTCAAAACTTTGAAGACTTAATGCTCAAGAATGGGTTGATTGGCTAAAAAATCATCATCTTGTAACTTTGTAATTTTTCTAGCTTCTTGCTAGTTTTTTAATAAAGTGTTGTTAAAAAAAAATGCATCAAAATGTAATATAATTATACATTAATACATATGTAATTATGCATGCATGGATGCGTGTATGTATATATGAAGCAAGAATTTAACAATTATTGATGTTGCATTATGCCCTACATGTTTAATGTACCGATTACTTTAATTTGTTTTAAAAATCAAACGTATTTAACAATAATCATTCTTTACTAAGTTAGTAGTCTCATTTATATGGTGTTGTACTTAAAATTTATACGAGTTTCATAAGTATATGAAATTGAAAAAAAATACATTTCTGTAGAGAAAGATGCACACCTTGAAAAAAATACATTTCTGTAGAGGAAGATGCACACCAATAAAGACTCTTTAATAAAAGGCAAATCACACTAATAAAAACACTAGCTTTTAGTAAAGGTTTCCACTTTAATTTGCCAGTTTTACGATACAAATTTTCCAGCTCAATGTACGACATGTTGATGCAATGATCATAGTATCTAAGCATCTGGAAGATGCACACTACTTTCGACTATTTGCGTCTACGTAACATATGATAAAAAGTGACTTTAATTGATAAAATATACTGTTGTTTCTCCTGTTTAGTAAAATACATATTCACCCATTATCGAACGTTGGATGAAAATTGTGTATTTGCTCAAGTGCTACATGATGAATTTATTCAAATGTATAAATGGATGAGGTTTTTTTTTGGGTACAATGTAAGCCTTTAACTAAGACGTACGTAATGTAACCGAGGTATTAAACAATATACTAATTAGCATTTTCCTATTTTGTCTTCTTCCCTCCCACTTTGGGCCGGCCCAATTGTTTTTAGACTTTGAGCCATTTTATTGGACTCTCACTTTGGGCCGGCCCAATTGGTTTTTAGTAGGAAATAGGGTCACTTTATTTGGCTTCCACTTTGGACCGGCCCAATTGTTGTTTTTTTTTTTAAAAAAATTGGTTGACACAAAATAGGTGGAAAAAATTACAATAGTATCGACTTATTCAGATAAAAAAACAGCCTCGGAAATATCTTTAATACCTAATAACTTTAAAATAACGACAGGGTCACAAACATCTAACTCTAGATTGCATCAAACGGTGCCGTTTTACGCAACTAAAAACCAAAAAAAAAAACTCATATAGAAAAAAAACAACCTTTAAACATGAGGCCCAACAAATAAGCCCATATAAAAAAACAAGAAACTATTAAACATGAGACCGAAAAAATAACTTCGCAAAAAAAAAAATAACGCCCCCCAACAACGCGCGGGACATAAGATCATATAAAGAAAAAAACAAACTATTAAACATGATACCGAAAATATAAATCCACACAAATATTTCAATGCTTCTGACGCCCATAAAATTATATTAAAAAAACCCCAAATAGCAAAGAAAAACAAACCTTTAAATATGAAGCCCAACACATAAGCCCATATAAGAAAAAAAACTATTAAACATTAACAACGCGCAAAAAATTAATGCCCCGCAGCAACGCGCGGGTAATCCCTGCTTGTTGAAACTATATACCACACTTTATGCTATTCATTGTCCAGTCATTGTTTTAACCCTCTAATCCATCCTACTCGAAACAATATGAGGCGATACTACTAACCCTTATGGGCAGTTATGGCGATATAACTACTCGAAACAATATACGTATATAACGTCTAGTTAAGCCAGTTTATAAGTTGATGCAAAAGACTTCTATAAAGCCCGGTTTCAAGTTTTCAAAAGCATAAGTGTTAGAAACTAGAAAAGTATCGGTCACTACCAATATTAGCGAGTCAAAGCCCGTAGTTAGTAAATGTTTAGTATCATA
>BQNB010036800.1:18988-49875 GCA_026074375.1 Tanacetum coccineum | reverse complement strand
TGTCCAAGATGGAATGGGATATGAATGGAGTTATATAGCTCAAGATGAACCAACTGAGTTTGCTCTCATGGCCTACACTGCAAACTCCTCAGGGCTTGACACAGAGGTACAATCTTGATGAACAACGACAAACTCTTAGTAAGGCTAATCTAGAAATTGTAGCTTATCTAGTTAGGCCTAGAATCTGTAGAGGCACAGTTAGTTGTTCATCAAAAAAATGAAGTTGTCTATGAAGAAAAGATTGCAGTCTTAGAATTTAAAGTAAAAGACAAAAGTAATGCTATCACTAGACTTAAAAATCAGTTAGATGAAACCTTAAGAGAAAAAGATGATTTAAAAGCTAAACTAGAACAGTTTGAAACATCTTCTTAAAACTTAAATAAACTGATTAATAGTCAAATGAGTTCTAAAGATAAAACTGGTCTAGGATATGGAGATCAATTGAATAAAAATGATTCAAGTGGTAGTGAATTGTTTAAGAGTGTCTTTGATAGTCGTTCAAGTGACGGTGATGACAATTTCAAATAAATGATAGGTTCAAAAAGGATAATGGATATCATGTTGTTCCTCCTCCTTTAACTGGGAACTACATGCCTCCACTTAATGACCTATCTTTTGCAGGATTGGATGATTCTATTTATAGGCCTACAACAAATAAGACTAGTGCTAGTGTGTCTCAAGTTAAAGTAAGTACCTCTTAAACTAGCAATACTAGTGTAGAAATGCCTAGAGTTGAATCTGTATGGCCTAGTGGAGTTATCATTAAAGATTAGGTAAGTGATGACGAGGAAATTTTTCAATCTAATGATTTGCAAGTAATAGACAAACCTAGTCTTAAAAAGATTGAGTTTACTAATGCTAGGAATGAATCTGTTAAACCTAAACAAGCTAAAAAACCTAAGATGATCACTCAAAATCCTAAGGTAGATAGAAAAGATTAGAATGGGAAAATGACTCAAAAACTAGGGTTAGGATTTGGGTTTACAAAGAAAGCTTGTTTTGTTTGTGTCAGTTACATCCATCTAATAAAAGACTATGATTTTCATGAAAAGAGAATGGCTAAAAAGTCTGTTTTAAAAAATATGGGAAAGAATACTGGTCAAAGGGAAATTAGACTAGTTTGGAACAGTGCTCAGAGTATAAATCATTAAAATAAATTTGTTCCATCTGCAGTCTTAACAAGGTCTGGAAGAGTACCAGTTAGTACTGCCAAGCAAAGCTCTCTACGAGCAACAACATCAACTAGTACATTTAGACCAGTTAATGCTGCTACCCATACAAATAGAGTGAATGTTTCAAAATTAAGAAAAAATGCTTTTCATAAGTCACATTCACCTATTAGAAGGCCTTTTCATAAATTAACAGCACCAAACACTAGAATTTCAAATGAAAAAGTTAATACTGTCAGAGTAAAAGGTGTTAATACTGCTGGGCAAACAGCAGTTAGTACTATTAAGGGTAATGGGGTCACTGCTGTTAAGGCCTCAACAGGTTGTGTTTGGAGACCAAAAATGACTATTTTAAACAATGTCTCCAAAGACAATAGTGGATCATGGGTCTCAAAAAGAGTAAATTATATAGATCCACAAAGCAGAGTCAAGTCAGTAGTGGCTTGGGTCCCCAAGAGACATTGACTCTCTTACTTTTGTGTATGGAAATCCACAACAAGCTTTAAAGTACAAATGAATATTTGACAATGGATGTTCCAGGCATATGACAGGGAACAAGGACTTCCTTAATGATTATCAAGAACTTGATGGAGGTTTTGTTGCTTTTGGTGGAAGTGCTAGAGGTGGTAAGATAATAGGAAAAGAAATGATAAGAACAGATAAGTTAGACTTTGAAGATGTGTTCTTTGTCAAAGAACTAAAATTTAATCTTTTCTCTGTCACAAATGTGTGACAAGAAAAACAATGTTCTTTTCACTGAAACTGAATGTCTTGTTTTGTCTCCTGATTTTAAGCTACTTGATGAAAGTCAAATATTGCTTAGAGTTCCAATACAAAGCAATATGTACAACTTTGATTTAAAGAATGTTGTTCCTTCTAGAGATTTAACTTGTTTATTTGCAAAATCCATAATTAATGAGTCTAAATTATGGCATAGGAGGCTGGGTCATCTGAATTTAAAAAAACGAATAAACTTGTGAAGGGAAACCTTGTAAGAGGTCTTCCTTCAAAGATTTTTGACAATGACCATACTTGTGTTGCTTGTCAAAAGGGAAAGCAACATAAGGCTTCCTATAAGGCTAAACTTATGAGCTCTATCAGCCAACCTTTACAGATGTTGCATATGGACTTATTTTGTCCAACATCTGTTAGGAGTATCAACCATAAGACATATTGCCTTATAGTGACTGATGACTTTAGCATGTTTAGCTGGGTTTTATTCTTAGCCTCTAAGGATGAGACTAGTGGAATTCTTAAGAGATTTATAACAGAAATAGAAAACTAATTAAACCATAAGGTTAAAGTAATCAGGTGTGATAATGGGACATAATTCAAAAACAGGGAAATGAATGAATTATGTGGATTAAAAGGGATAAAAAGGGAATTTAGTGTTGCCAGAACTCTACAACAAAATAGAGTTGCTGAGAGAAAGAACATGAATTTGATTGAGGCAGCTAGGACTATGCTAGCAGACTCACTTCTACCTACTGTATTTTGGGCTGAAGCAGTTAATACTGCTTGTTATGTTCTAAATAGGGTTTTAGTGACCAAGCCTCATAACAAGACACCATATGAACTTATAATTGGCAGACCACCAACCATAAGTTTCATGAGACCTTTTGGATGTCCTATTACTATTTTAAATACCCTAGACTCTTTAGGAAAATTTGATGGGAATGCTGAAGAAGGGTTTTTAGTTGGGTACTCTATAAATAGCAAAGCTTTTAGGGTATTTATTTCTCAAACCAGAAAAGTTGAAGAGAATCTGCATGTAAACTTTCTTGAAAATAAACCAAATGTTGCAGGACAAGGACCTAACTGACTTTTTCATATTGATTCCTTAACAAATTCTATGAATTATCAACCAGTTACTGTAGGGAATCAAACTAACAAAAATGCAGGTCCACAAGAAGCTAATGGTAATACAGGTTTAAAGCAAAGTGTTGATGCCGGATAATCTGAAGAAAAGAATGTGTCTACTCAACAATATATTATGTTTCCATTATGGTCTTCTATCTATTTAAGCTACAAGAGCTTAGATGAAAAGTATAAAAATAATACAGCTGATGATGCTGCTAGTGAAACTCCTGTACAAAAACCAGCAAGTGAGAATGAACAAGCCTTGAAAAATGTTCTTGATAAGATGATAGATCAAGAGAAGGAGGCTACATAGCAATCAGATGCTGTTAGAAAAGAGTTTGAAGCACAGTGTAACAGGGAGCTTCTTCAAGGGAAGGCTACTAGAGCCAGCAGCACTAACAGTTTTAATACTGTTAGCACACCTAGTGCACCAAGAACTTTTAATGATGCTGGACCATCATTTGTTCCTCTTGATGTAAATGATCCTCTAGATGATCCTCTCATGCCTGATTTGGAGGATACTGCTAAAGTTTAAAATACTGGCATTTTTGGCAGTGCTTATGATGACGATGATTTAGACACTTGCAATTCTCCTTATGTTGATCAAGTTATGGGTGCAGAGGCTGATTTCAACAACATGGAACCTTCCACTATTGTCAGTCCTATTCCCATAACTAAAGTACACTATATTCATCCTAAAGATCATATAATTGGAGATCCAAGGTCAGCAGTACAAACAAGGGGCATGACAAAGAAGAGTTCTGGAGAACATGCTATGATTAGCTACATCCAAAAGTAGAGAAGGTCAAATCACAAAGATTTCTAAAACTGCTTATTTGCATGTTTCCTCTCTCAGCAGGACCCACAAAGATAGCTCAAGCCCTTAATGATGAAAGTTGGGTTAAAGCAATGCAAGAAGAGCTGCTTCAGTTCAAGATTCAAAAGGTTTGGACCCTAGTTAACTTACCTTATGGCAAGAAAGCTATTGGTACAAAGTGGGTGTATAGAAATAAGAAATATAAAAGGGGTATAGTAGTCAGAAACAAAGCCAGGCTGGTAGCACAAGGATACAAACAAGAAGAAGGCATTGATTATGATGAGGTTTTTGCTCCTGTTGCTAGGATTGAAGCAATCAGGTTATTTTTGGCCTATGCATCATTCATGAATTTTCTTGTGTACCAGATGGATGTCAAAAGTGCCTTTCTTTATGGTACTATTGAAGAGGAGGTATATGTTAGCCAACCTCCAGGTTTTGTGGATCCAAAATTTCCAAAAAAAGTTACAAGGTGGAGAAAGCCTTATATGGACTACACTAAGCTCCTAGAGCTTGGTATGAGACTCTTTCTACCTATCTGTTGGACAATGGATTCTATAGAGGACAAATTGACAAGACTTTGTTCATAAAGAGAGTCAAGGGTGATATTCTACTGGTACAAGTATATGTAGATGACATCATCTTTGGTTCCACTAAAAAGTCTTTGTGTACAGATTTTGAGCAAATAATGCACAAAAGGTTCCAGATGAGTTCAATGGGAGAACTCACTTTCTTCTTGGGTTTACAAGTCAAGCAGAAAGAGGATGGGATCTTCATTAGTCAGGACAAGTATGTTGGTGAAATCTTGAAGAAATTTGGTTTTTCTAGTATAAGGACAGCCAGTACTCCTATGGAAACCAACAAGGCTTTAACAAAAGATGAAGATGGTGAGGATGTTGATGTCCATTTATACAGGTCAATGATTGGGTCATTGATGTACCTTACATCCTCTAGACCAGATATTATGTTCTCAGTTTGTGCATGCTTAAGATTTCAAGTTCAGCCAAAAGTTTCCCACTTGAATGCAGTAAAAAGGATCTTTAGATACCTAAAAGGTCGACCCAAATTGGGCCTTTAGTATCTTAAGGACTCTCCTTTTATATTGGAATCTTTCTCAGACAGTGATTATGCAGGTGCCAGCTTAGACATGAAATCCATAATTGGAGGTTGTCAATTTCTTGGTTCAAGGTTAATATCTTGGTAGTGTAAAAAGCAGACTGTAGTGGCTAACTCAACTACTAAAGTTGAGTATATTGCTGCTTCTTAATGCCGTGGTCAAGTGCTTTGGATCCAAAATTAGTTGTTAGATTATGGATATAATTTTATGCAGACAAAGAATCATGTTGACAATGAGAGTGCTATTTGTGTTGTCAAGAATCCTGTCTACCATTCTAAAACAAAGCATATAGAGATTAGGGATCATTTCATTAGAGACTCCTATGAGAAGAGATTGATAGAGATGGTCAAGATACACACTGATAATAATGTAGCTGATTTGCTCACTAAAGCTTTTGATGTGAGTAGATTTAATTTTCTGGTGGCAAGCATTTGTATGCTTAATTTGTAGCTGCATGATCTCAGGGGAGGTTAATGGTGTTTAAGTGCAGTGGATTATACACAAGTGCTATTTGGATTGAGTGGAATGGATTACAACTGGTATGTTGTTTTAGTTAACAGTTTTTAATTTTTATTCATGGGTTATGCATAGTTATGAATCCTCCTAAATCCTCACATGTCTATCTAGTTATTTCTAGTGTGCTTGTGATGAATAGAGGCATGTTATTGCATAGTTATTGGAGAACAAGTTAATACTGTTAGACTAATATTAATACTGTTAGACTAATATTAATACTGTTAGCCTAATATTAATACTGCCAGTCTAATATTAGTACTGCTTGTTACCGATAATACTGTTGGTACAAAACCAAGCACCTGAGGGTGAAGGTTCAGCAACACCCCCTGAACCCCAACCCACACCCTCTACTTCACAACCAAGTTTTTCATGAACCTCAAACTGAAGCTCACATTGAGCAACTACTCCTATCTCTAACTTCTATCAAAGAAAAGTGAAGACTCAATATTCATAGGAGAACCAAAAAGGTACATCTAAGTTCCTCAGACTAGTGTACCTTAAGACCTTGAAGCAGATGAGGCTATCCATAAGGAGGGGGTGACAGTGTGGAAAGGGATATAACTACTGCTGCTAGCTTAGATGCAACACAGGACAGTGATAACATAATTAGGACCTAGACCATGATAATGCCTAATGTTTACATTCTTCAGGGAATGGATACAGGTGGCAGTCCTAGGCGCCAAGACATCATGAGGGGGTGCTCCTACTCAGACTAGGTCTGAGAGAGTGCTTGAATAGCGCATTGAACCACCTCTCTCAGAAGGTTACACATCTGGAAGTGGGGAGGACAGGATGGAACATCAATTTGAATTGACGGCTAATATACCAATCCTACCCCATGATTCACCTCTCCTAGGAGGTTACATACCTGGAAATGATGAGGGTAGACTGAAACTACATGAATTGATGACTATGTGTACAAAATTGTCAAAACATGTGCTTGACTTGGAGAAAGAGATGCAGATTAAGCTGTGGAGATCCTCAGACTAATGAAATGAGTTAAGAGATTAGAAATACAAAGGAATATAAGTACCCACAACAGTAGGAGGAAATCACAGACAGGTTTGAGTCTAAGATGATGATTTGAATGAGAGGATCGCATCCGAAACAAGGGAGGAGCAGTGACAAGACAGAGCCAATGTTATGCAATTGCTGAAATGGAAATTGCATGAAAATTATGGAGTTCACACTTTGTTTATAGATGGTACACCTATGGAGATTAATATGCTAGTAGATGAAAAGTACCCACTAATCAAGGAATTATTAGAGAAGATGTTGAACTTGCAGTTAGAAGTTGAAGAAGAAAGTACTATGGCATTTGAAGTCTTTTCAGTTCATCAAATCAATGCTTGAAGAGTAGTAAAATGTTTGAATACATCCTCCTAATGACCGAGAAGCTTAAACTGAAGAAACTTGATGATTGACAAGTAAATATCAAGTTAAGGGAAGATTGTTGGAATTTTGAGTTACTATGCCAATAATACTTTATTACTGCTAGTCAGATTGATTACTGCTGCTAAAGACTAAAGAAATAGACTAGGTAGTTAGTAATGCTAGTTATATTAGTTAGTACCGTCAGTACATTGTTAGTACTGCTAAAGTGATATTCATGAGATATATTAGGAATAGATATGCATTATCATTGTACACGTTTTGTAAGCCCATTAGGGTTTCCTTGGCGTATAAAAGGAACCATACAGCATAGTTAGAATTATCAATTCATAACTAGTTATTCTGACCCTTAGCAGAATAATTTACAATCAATATATTCATGTTTAGTATCATGTTCTTTTAGTATTGCAAGTTAGATTCCGCATAACTTGTAGTATTTACAATCATAGTTTCTCTTATAGTTAGTTTGGATTTATCCAGGTTAACTAAGCTTTAACAGGCTAAAGAAGATCTGTTCATTGGGACTTCACATGTAAACCCTGTAGGAAGAGAGAATAAGGGTACTTGGCCTAAGTGTACCACCTGTAACTGCTACCATACACCTGGTGGGCCTTGTCGCACATGCTTCAACTGTAACCGCCCGAGTCATTTGGCAAAGGATTATAGAGGCGTGCCAAGGAATGTGAATCCTGTCAATGCTAGAAACCCAACTGTTAGAGCATGTTATGAGTGTGGTAGTACCGACCACGTCAGGTCAGTTTGTCCTAAACTGAATAGGGCACAAGGACCGGAAGAAAATCGTCCAAACTAAGTTGCTGCTAATAACAAGGGTCAGGGTCATGGAAACCAAGAGAACCAGGCTAGGGGTAGGGCATTCATGTTGGGAGCAGAGGAAGCTCGCCAGGATTTAAACATTGTGACAGGTACGTTTACTGTGAATAATCATTTTGCCACTACCTTATTTGACTCTGGTGCCAACTATAGTTTTGTTTCTACTACTTTCATACCTCTGTTAGGCTTAGAGCCCAGCGAGTTAGGTTTCAAATATGAGATTGAGATAGCTAGCATGCAGCTAGTAGAGATTGATAAGGTTATTAAGGGTTTCGAACTAGAAATCGAGGGTCATGTCTTTGACATTGATTTGATACCTTTTGGGAATAGGAGTTGTGATGTGATTAGAGGCATGGACTGGTTGTCCAATTATAAGGCTGAAATAATTTTCCATGAGAAGGTAGTGAGGATACCACTATCGGATGGCAAGGTGCTTAGAGTATTAGGAGAGAGACCAGAAGAGAAAGAAAGATTTTTTATGGGTGCTAAGGCTGGTAATAAGAAACAAGAAAAGATTGTTGTGGTTAGAGATTTTCCTGAGGTATTCCCGGATGACCTATTTGGATTATCGCCTATTCGGGAAATTAAGTTTTGAATTGAGTTAATCCCTGGAGCAACACCGGTAGCAAAGTCTCCTTATCGTTTGGCATCTTTTGCATTGGAAGAGTTGTCGGGACAGCTCAAGGAACTCCAAGATAAATGTTTCATTCGGCCAAGTTCGTCGCCTTGGGGAGCGCCAGTATTGTTCGTTAAGAAAAAGAATGGTTCATTTAGAATGTGTATTGACTATAGAGAATTGAACAAGCTGACTGTTAAGAATCGTTATCCACTTCCTAAAATTGATAATCTATTTGATCAACTACAAGGGTTGCAGTTTTTCTCGAAGATAGATCTTAGGTCTAGATACCATCAGCTGAGAGTGCATGAGGATGACATTCTAAAGACTACGTTTAGAACTCGTTATGGACATTTCGAGTTCACAATAATGCCCTTTGGTCTGACTAATGCACCAGCGGTATTTATGGATTTGATGAATAGAGTTTGTAGGCCTTATCTTGATAAGTTTGTGATAGTGTTTATAGACGATATCTTAATCTACTCTAAGACTCAAGAGGAGCATGTAGAACACTTAAGGTTAGTCTTGGAACTACTTAAGAAGGAGAAATTGTATGCTAAATTTTTTAAGTGTGAATTCTGGCTAAGAGAAGTACAGTTTCTTAGGCATGTGATAAATGGTAATAGGATTCATGTAGACCCTAGTAAGATTGAAGCTGTTAAGAATTAGAAAGCCCCTAGAACTCCGACTGAGGTTCGTTCGTTCTTAGGATTGGCTGGATATTACCATAGGTTCATTGAGAACTTTTCTAAGATAGCTAAGTCTCTTACTATCTCGACTCAGAAGTGTAAGACTTTTGATTAGGGTGAGGAACAGGAATTGGCATTTCAAACCTTGAAGGATAAGTTATGTAATACGCCTGTTCTAGCTCTCCCCCATGGACCGAAAGACTTTGTGGTATATAGTGATGCGTCCGGGGTAGGACTAGGCTATGTGTTAATGCAAAGAGGTAAGGTGATAGCCTAGGCGTCTAGGCAATTGAAAATTCATGAAAAGAATTATACTACCCATGATTTGGAATTGGGTGCGGTCGTGTTTGCACTTAAGATCTAGAGACATTATCTGTATGGGACAAATAGTGTCATCTATACGGATCATAAGAGTCTTCAGCATATCTTTAAGTCAGTAAAGACGGTGTATATGCGTCAGCGTCGCATGGATAGATTTATTTTGTGATCTTCTTGAATGTGAAATTCGTCTACCATCCTGGAAGTGTGTATATGGTGGCTTGGATGCCTAAGTAGGAAGAGAAAAGTAAAGGCCTACGAGAGTTAGAGCTATGAGATATGAAATTTAGGGAGTATCAAGGATAGGATACTGGAGGGCTCAGAAGGAGGTTGTTGGATGGTGTGTTGCAAGATTGCGTAAGGTTTGGGACGAGATTGATAGACGAGATAGTGATGAGACTTTGTACTACCTGGATCAAATATGGGTACCTTTAAAGGGTGAGGTAAGAACCCTGATAATAAATGAAGCTCATAAGTAGAAGTACTCTGTACACCCAGGAGCTGATAAGATGTATTATGATTTGAGAGATAGGTATTAGCGGCCTGAAATGAAAAAGGACATAGTTGAGTATGTTAGTAAGTGTTTGACTTGTTTAAAGGTTAAGGCTAAGCATCAAAGTCCATCTGGCTTGCTCCAGCAACCTGAGATTCCCGTATGGAAATGGGAAGGGATAGCTATGGATTTTGTGACTAAGTTGCCTAGGACTAGTAGTGGGCATGACACAATCTGGGTTTATTAATGGACCGTATGACTTAAGTTATGTCATTTTCTACATATGCGGTCTAGAGGATTATAAGATGGATAGATTGGCTAGATTGTATTTGAATGAGATAGTTGCTAGACATGGTGTGCCGATCTCGATCATATCAGATCGTGATAGTCGTTTCACATCAAGGTTTTGGCAGTCAATGCAAGAGGCATTAGGAACTCGTTTAGACATGAGTACGGCTTATCACCCTCAGACCGATGGTCAGAGTGAGCGTACTATTCAGACTTTGGAAGACATGCTTAGAGCGTGCGTCCTGGACTTCGGAGGAAGTTGGGATGTTCATCTTCCGTTGGTTGAGTTTTCGTATAACAATAGTTATCATTCTAGTGTGAGATGTGCTCCGTTTGAGGCATTGTATGGTAGAAAGTGTCGTTCGCCAATTATGTGGGCTGAGGTTGGAGAAGGTCAGTTGATAGGACCTGAGTTAGTGCAAGAGACTACTGAGAAGATCTCGCAGATTAAGGATAGACTTAAGGCTGCGCGTGATCGTCAGAAAAGTTATGCTGATAAGAGGAGGAAGCCTCTAGAGTTTAGTGTAGGTGACTATGTCTTGCTCAAAGTGTCGCCTTGGAAAGGTGTGGTACGCTTTGGGAAGAAAGGGAAGTTAGCACCTAGGTTTGTTGGACCGTTTGAGATTGTTGAGAAAGTAGGCCCTGTGGCCTATCGGTTAGATTTGCCTAAGGAGTTGAATGGTGTTCATGACACATTCCACGTGTCGAACCTTAAGAAGTGATTGGCTGATCTAACACTGCAAGTGCCTTTGGATGAGATTCGAGTTGATGCTAAATTGAATTTTGTGGAAGAACTTGTGAAAATTTTAGAAAGAGAGTTTAAGAAGTTGAAGCGTAGTAGGATTGCCATCGTCAAGGTTCGATGGAATTTGAAACGTGGTCCTGAATTCACGTAGGAATGTGAAGATCGGATGAAATTGAAGTACCTGCATTTGTTTAGTGATGTTAGTAGTTGAATTTCAGGGACGAAATTCTTTTAAGGAGGGTAGAATGTAACCCTTGCCCTTTTTGTGTTCTGAAAGTTTCATTTATAGTCCTTTGACTATTTGACTTTTGTCAGTTTATTTAGATTTTTGTACCGTGTTGACGGTGATGATTTTTATGAGAATTGTAATGAATTGTGGTTTATTGTGATTAATAATCCCTTTTTGAAGGTATTATTGTGTTATTTGTATTTCGGGTGGTTTAACCATTCCGGTGATTCACCTATGAATTATGAGAAATGCCGAAAACGATTCTCACACGTCCGTTAATGTCCAAATGAGTTTTGAAAGGGTTTAAAGTGAAAATATGTCGTGTGAATACTCTAGGTTAATGGAAAAGTATTTTTAAGGTGAATAAAAATGCTAATTAACTTTGGGGTAAATTTTACGGTTGAGTTTTATGAGTATTTAAGTGATCCCGACACGAAAAGAAAGGCCCGAGGCCTCCTTGGATGCCATGGCCGGTTCAAGTCCTATAGGGGACATCAAGGCAAGATTTTAGCAAGTGTGTCCATGAATGGTACACTTAAAATACCCTTATCCTCATTTGAAAAATACATAGTTCATTTTCACAAAAAAAATCCTCTCCCTTCTCTCTTTGTTGGTTCGTCCGAACAACAACAACACACATACACATTATATTTTTGAGCTTTGATCAAGAAAACATGAAGACATAAATATTTGGGGTTGATTCTAGTGTTCAGGTATCCATTTAAACAACGTTTGGGTTGTCCGGTTCGTGTCGAAATCTACAAATTTGAAGATTTTCTTGTAAGTTTTTAAATTTAAATTTCGTTAGTTGTACAAGTTGATCGTCGTGAAAATCGATTTTTGAAAGCGAAATGAATAAAAAAGAGGGTGTTTGGTTCGTGTGTTGTAAAAAGGAAAAAGAGGGTTTTTGTAGTTTTGATGTTGTGGTCGTGATGGTTGAATAATATATGTTGCTAGATAGCTTATTTTTGATAGTAGCTTGTATAGCTTATTCGGGCTTATTTTTAAGCTATTTCTTGGCTTATTTTGGGCTTATAAGCCACGAAAATTCCTCAAAATCACTAGGAAAGTGATTTTGACTATTTTGTGTTATGGCGTATGTTTGTGGATTATTTTTTAGGCTTATGGTAGTAACCAAATGCGATACGTAGCTTATTAGCTTATTTTCAAGCTTAATATACGTATTTTGAGCTATTGGACTCACGACCCAATAAGTCCATTTAAACCGTGGCTTAATGGGAGGGCTTATTGTGGTCCTGATTATATTCTACTTATAAGTATATGCTTATATATGTAAATGGACCTTGGTTTTTGAACTTGGATCGTATTTTGGACTTATAAATGTCTTAACGGACCCTTGTTGGGCCTTAAAGCCCAATAAGCGATATTTGGTGGTTATGAGAATTTTGACGGACTTTTGAATGTGGAAATATATTTACGAAGTGATATTGAATGATATTTTGGGAAAAACGTGTTGTAAACGTTAAAGATTGAGATTTTGGAATTTTGTCGAAAAAGTGTCGAATTGTGAAAACGTTTGAAATAAGTTTGAACCTTGGAAAACGTTGTTTGAGCGTACGGGTCATGTCGAAATTTCATGAAAAGTTTATACTTAGAAATTTTACTAAAAACATGATTTGTTATTTTAAATAATAAAATATTATTTAATTATTTTATTTATTTAATAAATTCAATAAAAGACGAAAATTTTAATTTTTCTCTTACTTTCTCAAGTGTTTATTATAGAGTAAACGTTTCATTTTCAACCATATAATGATTAGTTTGAAATGACTAAGGTTACCGAATGTACTTGTCGAGATATATATTATTAATTATAAATATTTATTTATATTACTTATCTATTTTCTCTAAATAGTATAAGGTGGTGTTTGTTTTTCATAACGAGCCTCTTAACAGCCTCTTAATCTGACTCATTCAGACGCGCTCAGACATTTGGCTCATTAAGTGCGTTTGTTTTTTTTTCTTTCGTTCAGACGCGGCCAGAGGATAAACAACACTTAACCACTAGATTGGGATGGAGAACTGATACCCTTAAGAGCCTCTTCTCACTCTTTAATCTCTTCTTTTTCTTTAGGTTTTTTTTCTTTTTTGTTTTTGGATATTTTTTTTACTCTTCTTTTAAGGTTGATATTAACGATATAAAAAATTAATATTTTTTTTGTTAAATAAAAGACTAATGATGATAATGCTTGTATAATGTTCAAATTACTAATTTTTTTGTGTGGCAGTGTAACCTGAGTTTAAATTTTACACTAAAAAGTATTTTAGTTGTTAATTGACAATGTTAAGTATAGTATGAAATTTTATTTTTCGTAATCTTTTGATTGTAAAGTTAATGACAGTAACAATTTGCAAAATATTGAAGATGTTTAATCACATGGGAATACAATATATGACT
Source organism: Tanacetum coccineum (assembly GCA_026074375.1). Lineage (NCBI taxonomy): Eukaryota > Viridiplantae > Streptophyta > Magnoliopsida > Asterales > Asteraceae > Tanacetum > Tanacetum coccineum. The sequence continues at coordinate 36,379 of BQNB010036800.1, read as the reverse complement.
ACTTTGTGAGAATAAATCGACACAAATTTTTTAATGTTTTTTAAAATATTTTATTCTCACGTTGCTCAACTATGTTAATTTTATGATGAATATGCTCTATATAATTTTTAAACATGTTTATGTTTCGTAAAAATAAAACTGATTTTAAGAATAAAACTGATTTGTACTTTTATCGTTCAATATTTAAAGAAGTAAAAAACAACAATATTATTTTCATCAGATTCATACATGTACGCATCAGAATCAGATTCGATGTTCGAGCAGATTCAAATCAGAGCCTCATAATAAGACAAACAGCACCTAAGTATTTGTAATTATCAGGAATGATATTGATATGATTGTAGAAACTATGTCGTCAACCATCACATCGACTAAATAGTTTTGGTAATTGACAACGCGTCTATACTCTATGCATCAAACGAGAAGATTGTTTGGTATTGGGATAATGAAAGATAAAATTGGGACATTAACTGACTAGTCGTGGGCGAGGCGTTGTTGCATTTACTTGTGGTGTTTGAGATTTGTTGCTAAAGACTTGCTTAGTGAGTTCCTCGTAGCCCTACTTTTACTGTTTTCCGTTGGCGAACAAAGAACCCAAATGTGTTTTGAAATGTTTTGAATTGATCTGTGCGAAGTGTGGTTTTGTTTTTGGGACAAGATATGTGCTTATGACTGCTATGTGAATATTATGTGTTGTATGATTATTAGAGCGGATGGGTACGCCTACCCAGGTTTGTGTGTGGTCCTGCCCTAATTTTAGTGCTCCAGCTGGTAGGCCCTTTAGGTGCGTAAGTGACATATGGTTGTTGATTAGCGGTGATGCTAAGGTTGTTTGCATATATTCACTGTCATATAACACTATTGTCCACTGTTGAAATATTGGCACAACTTTTGGGTTTAAGGTCAAACCTACGAGCTCACCAACATTATTGTTGACGTTTTCGAGTATCATTTTTAGGTGAAGTGAAAGAAGAGTAGTTTGGTGATTGATAGCATACTTAGAAGTATTCCGTGTGGAATTTCATTTGAAGTCTTGCTTGCTTGTTGTTTGATTATAGTACTTGGATGTTTTGGCTTAAGTTTGGATTATGGTCCCCTGTGAGGGCGTATGAATAATTGTAAGAGATTTTGGATTTTAGTTGCGATTTGGGACATCTTTTGAGTTTGTTCAAGGTTGATAGTCTTCATAGCACTTGGAGTTTATACAATGTAGTTATCTCTATTTTGTATTTTTGGTTATGATTGATCATTATGTTGCATTCCCGAATTACTGCCATTGTCGGGGTGTGACAGTTAGAAACACTAAAAAGTGTTGATTACATGGTCATTTATCTAAGTTTAATAGAATATGGATTAACTAGTGCAAATAGGGAAGGACTTATATGTAATATGTAAAAACCTTAATTACTTCCTAGTCCCCCTTCCTTCCTATAAAAGGAGGGCTATGGAAAGAGTTAAGGTTGGTGGATTTTCGTTTTCTAATCTAATATCTCTTGCTTTTCTCTCTTCTCCCTCTCCTGTCTCACCCACGCCTACTCCTCCTTTCTCCAGGCGCTATATATAAATATATATATATATATATATATATATAATTATATATATTATTATTTATATATATATAAAGATATATATATATATTTTATAGAGATATATATTTAGTGTAGTACTGTGTATTCATATTTAGTATTTTTTATCAATTGGTATCAATCGCCGGGGAATGATTTGAAGTGTTTTTGTGAAGAAAGTTATCAAATTTGAAGACTTTGATGAACATGAAGATTATGAAGACTAAAAAGAAAAGTGTTTGAAGGCAAAGCCTCAAAATTTGAAGAAACTCAATCTTGACCTGGTACTCTACCCGTTAAAAGTGTTGTTTTAGGTTTGTCGGCTAAATATAAATTTAAAACTTGATAATCAAATAATTGACCCTACACGACAACACATCACTTAGCAACCAAACCCACGTGTATTCTTATAAATAATTAGCTAACCCTTCCACTCTAAATTCTCCAAAATTCACCACCCAAATGTATCCCATCTGTTTTTGTTTCCATTAATGTTATCTTACACCTACACCCCACAACCCTTTAAAAGACCTCTTGGATAGTAATGAATAATGCTTGCGCCTAGCGGTGGAGGTTTGATCCTTTACCAAGCCTATAGTAATTTATATGCTATGACAGGTGATGTGCTGTCGTGTAGAGTTAATTATTTGATTTTTAAGTTTTAAATTTATATTTAGCCGACAAACCTAAAACAACACTTTAACGAGCAGTGTACCCGGTCAAGATGGAGTTCACGGTAAGTAGGGTGTCGAACACTAAGAGTGGAAAATTAATCCTATATTCTATCAGTATTTTAATTAGTTTATTTACTGGTTAAACCTATGCTATGTACGTTGTCTAAAGATATGGGGGTTTTCAGCCTGAGAGACTGGCACAGGTTTGGTGGAAACAAATACCAATTCAATACACAATAAACACAAAAGAAGGAGATTAGAAGATAGAAAAGTGGTACAAGCCAAATGATAGAAAAATGTATTAGCCATATTAAATCCGGTTCAATGCTGGTTTGTTTGTTTTAGTGCAATGATTTACTTATCTCGAAGCGGCATATCATTCTTAAGACTTAGGCGGGACATCATCCTAAGACCTAGACACGATTAATCCTGTCACAATTAAACGCATCCGCATAAAGCATCCTTTAGTTTAATTATAATCTATCTTAGAGAATTAAAGCAGTGGTGATCCTGTTAAAACCCTAGCCCAACAGGACTTTACCCACTTATTGTTTGATGGTGTTTTATATACTGGTAGTCCACTATTCCAATCTTTATCAGTAAATTAAGAGCATGATTACTGAAACATAAATGGGTCACCTACCGGTCCAACTAAGCTCATAATTCAAAGACAAAGACAAAACGTTATTTGTGATCCTATTGGTCCAGACATATGAAACACGATATGGAGAGCTATCTCGGTATCTAGATTACTTGGTCCGTATCACTAGATCCAGTTGAATGATAGGTCACATATTCAAACACATAAACAAGTATGAGGTGATAAACATAATTAAACAATCAACGATAAATTAAGAAATCTACTTTTAAAACAAACCAAACATTGAACTTTCATTAAGATGGAGGGTATTAGCCCACAACCATTGTAATTATCCAAGCGTAATCAAACAATTGAAAATCAAACGATTAAGAGAGTAAAAATTACATGATGTCTTCTATGGATCGTGATCAATGCTTGACCTTGGTGGCTGATCTTCTCTTCTAAAATTCGTCTTTAGTGAGTATGGTATAAAGAATATGATATTGCACACTGAAAACTCGTTTTTGAGTCTTCTATTTATAGTGTCTGAAAAAGACTCGATACGCCGTATCCAGCAAGGTCAATACAGCGTATTGGGCTGGTTTCCTTGGAGTGCGCGCTGCGTTCATAATAAATCTTTGATATCATTCCCAATTTACTTGATTTACTGTATCTTCGAATAGTTATCTTCATAGATACGGCGTATGTAGACAGAGTGAATACGCCGTATTGGTAATTGGTCAAACGCGTTTTCTTGTGAAGTCTTGGTGTAGATACGCTGTATCTCTTTAGTTGGATACGGTGTATTGGTGAAATTTCAGCAATCTTCAAATATCTTCGTTTTAGCTCCAAATTATGCGCCTTTTAGCTCGTCTTCACAAAACACTCCTAAATTACTGCATTTATCAACTTTGAAGCAATTAAGTACCAAATAATGCAATAATTATATAAAAGTGGGCAAAACAGATGGGATAAATGATATAATAAAGTGACGTTATTTGATGTCATCAAATATCCCCCCACTTGAATCCTACTTGTCCTCAAGTAGACTTTAGAAAAAATTTCAGTTTATGAAATTGTATCCTAACCGAAGTTGAAGATTTTCCGTTTAAGCATCGTTTTGTCCTAATCACCTGTACATAACCAAGCTCCTCACGAAATATGGAAATGAAAACACTCAGATCATTCAACTGATCTAGGGTGCAACATTTAAGTAGTACGCTTAATTGCTCGGTCGTGATTAGCTTCGTATCATAGGCTTGGCAAGGATACACATCTCCATCGCTAAAGCTAAGGAAGAACAAGTCAAAAGCTAAATTGGGTTAAGAAGGCTTACGGTTTGATCATTCAACAGTCTTTCACCATAAGTACCACACCAACAAGGCAGCTCTATCGTATATACATGGCCGTAGCGACGGAATAGACATATACAATCCGAACACATCCCTGTTCGTGTTTAACCAGCGGTTAGGATGAAGAACGATATAGGGTAGGGAGCTTCTAACTTTCACCAAAAGTCGTCATCCAACAAGGCAGCTGAGACATGCATACATGGCCGTAACGACGGAATAGACATGCATGCTCGAACAAGTCCTCGTTCAAGTAGATACTAAGGTTAGTCGCTAGGAAAGGGAAGTAAAATGGGTGTTAAATAAAATTCATGAAACAAATAGATTAAGCCAACAAATAAGGTACGGTTGCTAGTAACTTTCCCCCTGACCGTTCCATGACAAAGACTCGAACATATAGACAAACGCCTCGATCACAGAAATGACAAAGACAACCTAAGTTGGCATTCCCATAATGGTCAACTTCCCTTACATCCCGTTCTTTACATACTTTTACATAAGTGGTGATATCGGCCACTTTTTACAAGACTTTACATCGTTGATTTTTGTAACGTATCAACGAATAATCGATCCTTCCAAGCGATTCCTTCGGTATAAACTTCTTTTGAACCGACTATTTTTCTTCCATCTTTTTTTGAACAATACATCATAAATCTCGGTTTGGTTTCACCGTCTTCACTATCATAATTCATCCGGATAATCTTTTCCTTGTAAAACTTCTTCTTCAGACATGATTCATAATCGCGAAAGTAGCGAAACTTACAAGCTACATATTTTTCCCATTGCATTGTGCAATTTCCCGACCATTACAGAGATAGAAAAATTTCACTTTGACACAGGAAATACAAGACTTTACACGAAAGCAACTAGCAACATTGGTAAAATAGGCTTAATCTACACGGTAGGCTAAGGTGCAAAGGTGTAACGAAACATATAATATGGTGTAGAAAAAGAAAGGAATGGCTCAACAGGTTGTTCTAGGGGATTTTACTCTAAAAATGAGAGTAATCAAGGGTTACACGGGAGTTTAACTAACCAGTGTGGATAGTTAATTTTACGACATGTAGGCTATTTGGTTAAATCCTAGAAATTTATTAGTTGAACATGTTCTTCCATCTAAATCCATAGTACTAATCATGGCGGTCTCGAGTGATATACCAGGCTAAGTTTTAAAGTCCACTACATCACCGACACACTCATAATTTTGTGGAATTTAGTAGACAGTTGGAAATGGAATAGGCTTAATTCTCACAATATGTATCAAGGGTTATAGTGCGTTAGGTAATGTAACTAGTAATTTTTACAAAAGTAATGCTAAAAAAAGTTAAATTCTGGCCATTTTTAAGCACATTGCATGTTATTTTGTAAAAAAGAAGACAAGTACGTTCTAATTCTCCATCCCCCCACTTAAATTATACAACGTCCTCGTTGTATAGATACAATAATAATAAAGAAGAATAGAATTAGAACGGAAAACTCCTTGATGTTTTGTTCGTGATAATTCTCCAAGATGAGTCCTTGAGCAAAAAGTGTGTTGACTAGGGCTTCAACATGCCCGGATAAGTTCGACACATGTCTTTTTTAGCATATACCATATCATAGTTTCAGCAAGGTCCTATATAAAAGATTAGAAGACAAGTGCAAATTCTATCTCGCTATAATGGTACAAGAAAACAATTAAACACACAACTGTACAAGGATCAATACGCCGTATCCCAAACCCTAGGATACGCCATATTGTCCAAGCATCTCAATAAGCCGTATCTAGAGGGGTTTGATACGCCGTATTGAATGTCTGGGAAGACAGACTCGTGAAACAAATAATTTAAAATGCGACAAACAATTAAAATGACCGGGTTGTCTCCCGGGAAGCAATTTTGTTTCCGCTAGTCTTTAAGTTAGACCTTTTTCTTCTCCTTCATTTTTCTTCTGGTGTTGTTACGACCCATCCTTCATTAATGAGGCGTAAAAGTTCTCGATAAGAATTGAGTCTATCCTTTAAATGGTTGAGGTATTCGGACTCTTTTATGGTAATGTACTCCTCGTCATCATTGAATGGGTATTTCATCATCTCGAATCTCCTGACCTTGCAGTTTGATGGTTCAGGAATTGGGTCACCCTTATGTTCTTGATTTTCTTGAGTACAACCGGTGTTGGTTGCTTCATAATCCCTTCCAAATGTACGGTTGATGTCAAGATAAGAATTGTTGGCCTATTTGGTTTTTATATTCGCATATGGTCCCGTCTAAAATTTTCCATACAAGTAAATGGAGCGATCTCGTAAGCATTCACTTTCCACCAGTACTCTTGTAGTTTTACCAGTACTTCATATTCTATCTCGTGGAAGTTTTCAAAGCAGTTCTTTAACCATTTTCAGAACTTTAGCACCCTAAGAGTCGAGTCTCCCCATGATCCTTCTATTTTACCCTTAAGTGCTAAGGTTTCATCCTTTTGCTTCTTATCAGCTAGTTCATCATACCACCTATGATCTTGAAAATAGGTCATGCTTCCCACTCGAACCATTCCTGGTAATTCCCCACCATGACAAAAACCATCGATGTCAGATGTACATGTGGGCCATTTAGTTCCTCCATTCTTAAAGCGGTAGGGTTTGCATATATGATCACATAGCTGGTATGGTACCCTATTTTCCGACCATGGTTTTTTAGTATCCTTTGCTTTGTCATCATTCAACTCTTGTTTATATTCATCATAAGTGAATAGATCGGTGTTAATTTTTAGGAGGCAGCTGAATTCATTGTATGCCTCACACAAGGGTGTTTCAAAGTCAAATAGGTTTCCTTCTATCCTAAGGATTTCAGGAACATTATCTGTTTCGTTAGGGTTGTCATCCTCCTCGGTTTCTTCTTCATTATGATCAAAAAGATAGTAGAGTTTTAAGACGAACTTTTCAAGCATGTTATCTTAAGTAGTGATTGAGCCTATACACTCCTTTGTGAACCATTCATATCAAGCTCCTGCGAATGAAACAGGGAAAATGCTAAGCCTGAATCGGTCTTGAGTCAACCCATTGATTTTGATCGGCCTAACAATTTTGAGAAATTTATTGATGTGCTCGATTGCGTTTTCCCCATCATTCCCATCAAAAGGATCATTACGTATCTTTACCAAGAATGTTCCTTGTATTTCAACGATACATTTTTTGACCATTCTTCCTTCGTTGTCATTAGAGACGAAATTCTTTTGGGTGGCGGTGATGTAGTCGTTTGGTTCCGCCATTCTTTGTCAATGGTTTCCTGTAATTAAGCACAAACAATCAGTAGGATGTGCCCTTGGGGAGGGAACATATAAGAGATGAAAGCAAAGATTATTACTGTTACTGTATCAGGTGACAGATATGCCGTGTTCAATTGGTTTGAATACGCCGTATAGGTCTGTTAAATGCCAGTACGCCGTATAGAGTTCACGGAATACGCCATATTATTTGGAAAATGGATACGCCATTTAGACTATGAAACTTAATATGCTGTCCTGATTAGAAGGTTTGATACGTCGTATCCAACTGTGGATACGGCGTATCAGGTGATCAGTCAGAACAAAATACTATTAAAACAATTAAATACATGAATTTAAACAAACAATTTAAACACACAATGCGAATAAATACAAACATAATTTAAATAATTAGATTACACTAAATTAAATAATTAAAGGTTAGAAATACTGATAAGAATAAGGTTTAACAATTTCACTCCCCGGCAACGGCGCCAAAAACCTGATTTTGTCGTGTAGGGCCAATTATTTGATTATCAAGTTTTAAATTTATATTTAGCCGGCAAACCTAAAACAACACTTTTAACGGGCAGAGTACCCAGTCAAGATGGATTTTTATGGTAAGTAGGGTGTCGAACACTAAGAGTAGAAATTTAATCCTATATTCAATCAATATTTTAATTAGTTTATTTACTGGTTAAACCTGTGCTATGTAAGTAGTTTAAAGATAATGGGGGGGGTGTTTTTCAACCTTAGAGTGACCTGGATCAGGTTTGTAGAGAAACAAATACCAATTCAATACACAATAAACACAAAAGAGGAAGATTAAAAGATAGAAAAGCGGTACAAGCCAAATGATAGAAAACTGTATTAGCCATATTAAATCCGGTTCAATGCTGGTTTGTTTGTTTTAGTGCAATGATTTACTTATCTCGAAGCGGCATATCATTCTTAAGACTTAGGCGGGACATCATCTTAAGATCTAGACACGATTAATCCTGTCACAATCATCCGCATAAAGCATCCTTTAGTTTAATTATAATCTATCTTAGAGAATTAAAGCAGTGGTGATACTGTTAAAACCCTAGCCTAACGAGACTTTACCCACATATTATTTGACGGTGTTTTATATACTGATAGTCCACTATTCTAATCTTTATCAGTAAATTAAGAGCACGATTGCTGAAACATAAGCGGGTCACCTACCAGTCCAACTAAGCTCATAATTCAAAGACAAAGACAGAACGTTATTTGTGATCCTATTGGTCCAGACATATGAAACACGATATGGAGAGCTATCCCAGTATGACCCAGTTGAATGATATGTCACATATTCAAACACATAAACAAGTATGAGGTGATAAACATAATTAAACAATCAATGATAAATTAAGAAATCGATTTTTAAAACAAACCAAACATTGAACTTTCATTAAGATGGCTAATACCCGAGGGTATTAGCCCACAACCATTGTAATTATACAAGCGTAATCAAACAATTTAAAATCGAACGATTAAGAGAGTAAGAATTACACGATGTCTTCTATGGATTCGTGATCAATGCTTGACCTTGGTGGCTGATATTCTCTTCTAAAATTCGTCTTTAGTGAGTATGGTATAAAGAATATGATATTGCACACTGAAAACTCATTTTTAAGTCTTCTATTTATAGTTGCTGAAAAATACTCGATACGCTGTATCCAGTAAGGTCGATATGGCGTATTGGGCTGGATTCCTTAGAGTGCGAGCTACGTTTGTAATAAATCTTTGATATCATTCCTAATTTACTTGATTTATTGTATCTTCGAACGGTTATCTTCATGGATACGGCGTATGTAGACAGAGTGAATACGCCGTATTAGGAATTGGTCAAATGCGTTTTCTTGTAAAGTCTTGGCGCTGATACGCCGTATCTCTTTAATTAGATACGATGTATTGGTGAAAATTTAGAAATCTTCAAATGTCTTCATTTTAGCTCCAAATTATGCGCCTTTCAGCGTGTCTTCACAAAACACTCCTGAATTACTGCATTTATCAACTTTAAAGCAATTAAGTACCAAATAATGCAATAATTATATAAATGTGGGCAAAACAGATTTGGGATAAATGATATAATAAAGTGACGTTATTTGATGTCATCAACGAGTCATTATGCTAGATACGCCATATCATGTGCATGAATACGCCGTATAGACAGATCTGACAATAAAGTTTTAAATGAAGAAAAAAATAAAGGAATGATAACGTCCAGACATTCAATACGCCGTATGGTATGAAGTGGATACGCCGTATTGATGTCTGGGAAGACAAACTCGATAAAAATAAATAAAAACTGTCCGGGTTGTCTCCCGGGAAGCACTTTTCTTTCAGCTAGTCTTTAAGTTAGTCTTTTTTCTTCAGCTTCCTTCTACTTCATGGTGCGCGTCACGGTCCACCCCTTATCCTTTTTCCGAAAAATATCTTGGTAGATGTGAGACACACTATCTTCGTTCCTTTCCCAAGCATTGTATCCACATGATCTTATAGCAATGTATTCTTCATTAGGTCCTAATGAATACTTTATTGCTTCAAACTTCTCGACTTTGCACACCCTTTTACTATGATGCTCATTATTCTGATTGTTAGATACGGGTTCTTTGTTTAGAATATTAATTTCTAAATTACTATTGTTGCCCTTACGCTTCTTTTGGCTTCGTTCATCCTCTTTTTCAATGTCATTCTTTTCTTAAGCATTCAAATAAGGCTTAAAGAATGAGTCTGTAGTAGTGTTAGGAGGGTTTCCATTGTCAGATTCCTCCTATTCTTCATCGCTTGATATTATGTCATTCATCGGTTCTTTATTCCAACTTCCATTTATCCAAGAATGCAATAATGTTTTTAGTTGTTCCATCCACTCTCCTATGGTTTTTGAATATTGAATTCACTTAGGATATGAATTCAAGTGGATCAAGCCCCCAGTTATTACCTTCCTCTAACATTTCATCTTCGCCATCGCGGATAAGGGATATAATTTATAGAAAAATTTCTCAACAAGTTCTTTCAAAGTGGTGATTTTTCCATCCCCTTCATCTATCCACCATTGTCTTGCATCATTAGCCAGTGAGAGAGGAAAAACCTTCATGCGTAGTCGATGGGAGTCCACATTAGGAATTTTAATTAAATCGAGCATTTCAAGAACTTTGGCAATGTGGTCGACCACGTCTTCATCAAATGTTCCATAGTATGCATTACTTCGTAACTCCATCAAAAATTCCTTGCTGAGTTCAATATTCATATCATCGTCGGTGTTTGGTTTACCTAGAATTGATTCACCTTGAGCTTTTTCCATGCGTTCATTTAAAATTAGTTTCGTCATAATTTTTGTCGTCTCCTCTTCAATCAATATTTCATGATTAGCACGACTTGTAACAAAGGTAAAATTATCAGCAGGATTTGCTCGGAAGAAAGATAGAAAATCAAGCACGGCAATTGAATATGAAAAATCAGCTTCTGCTACAGTATCAGACGATCGATATGTCGTATTCAATTGATCTGAATACATCGTATCAGTCTACTGAATGGATACACTGTATTGATAAAGAAAGTTAGATATGTCATATTCGATTGAAGTGGATACGCCGTATCAAGTTATCGACCAGAACAGTGTATAGAAAACAATTAAAAAACACACAAACAAATAAACAAATATACAAGCAAATACACAAATATACAAAATTTTACACTAATCTAAATTACACTAATCCTAGGGGTTAAGTTAATCTAATGTTAAAAATAAAAATAATAAATAAAAGTCAAGATTAAAATTTCACTCCCCGGCAACGACGCCAAAAACTTGATTGTGTTGTCGTGTAGGGTTTATTTTAGAGTATTCAAGTTTTAAACTTATATTTTTCCGACTTTACCTAAAACAACACTTTAACGGGCAATGTACCCGATCAGATGGAGTTTCGTGGTAAGTAAGGTGTCGATCACTAAGAGCGAGAACCAATCTTTTATTTTATCTATATTTTGGTTAACTAAACTAGGTTAATTTAAACTATGTTAATTCTATTCTATGTTAAACCTATGCTAAACCTATGTTAATCCTAATTATAACGGATAAGGGGGGTTCAGACTGAGAGACTGGCACTGGTTTTGTGGTAACTTAGATCAATTTAAGACACAATAACACATGCAAGCAGACAGACAAAAGATAGAAAAGCGGTCTAGCCAAATATAATAAAACTGTATTAACCATGATTAATCTAATTAAAATGTTGGTTTGTTTATTTAGTGCAATGAGTACTTATCTCGAGGCGGCATATCATTTCAAGATTTAGGCGGGACTTCTTCCTAAAACCTAGACACGTAGAATTTTGGCACAATTAAACGCATCCACATAAAGCATCATATTTGCTGATTATAATATATCTTAGGTGATTAATAATGGTGATCTTATTAAACCCTAGCTCATAGAGACTTTACCCACTTATTGCTTAATGGCAATTTATATTCTAGTAGTCCACTATCCAAGTCTTTACCAATAGAATCAGTACGTTATTTGTTGATCCTAGGTCACCTGCTAGTCCAACGTGTTCACATATCCCAAACGGGGCCTGGACGTAATACGTGCCCGAGGGCGTGACGTCATAATATACATCACACAAAGTATAAAGAACGACCTCTAAGGGTACGTTTAGAAATCCAACATCATTGCATTAAATAAAAATAGTTAAAGTTTTAAATAGGTTCAAAGATAATATGCGGAAGCGAATATAAATTTGGAAATTAACAACGATGTTAAAATAGTTGATAATAATTCTTGAAAATTGGGCCAATGCAAGGCGACACCATATAGCAATCAAAGACATCCACAGCTAAGCACCTAAGAAAAACATGCTAAAACATCAACATAAAGTTGGTGAATTCATAGGTTTGAATTTGTAATAAGAATGGACCATAAATTTTGCAAAACGTATGTGACTATTATAACAGATACAATATCACATAAAAAGGTATTTACGTTGCACTAAGCTCATGACACCGAGGCTCAATGGAATGGAAGCATGTATAATGCCAAATAAACTTGCCTTGACAGGTGCCATAACGGCGCAACACCTTATCACTCGACATGGTATACGTCCGTTGATCCAGTAAGAGCTACTTACCCAGACGGGGATGATTAGTCCCAATAGATCTATTTACAACACTCACGCTCACTTAACCAATCCAATTGGTCATAGGTAACTAACGGTTCATGATAACTCGGGCATACAAGTTTCAACACTACTTAGGCAACACGTAAATAGGATTGGGAAATCGTAAAGCATTTGTGTCTAATGTTTAAAAGCAAGCAATGTTTCTCACCCCAAATAGTAAAGCAAAATAGTAAAAATATGAGGCTATGAACTCACCTTAAGCAAATAGTGAGCAAGAAATTCAACGAAGTGGATAACGATATCGAACGACTCTAACCGTGACCTAATTTAAAAGTCCATAAGTGTTTGCGCTTTAGATTATATATTAAAAACGTGTCATTATGAAAGTATAAGGTTTACGGTTACGTTATGCCATGTTTTACGAAAAGTTTCTATTTTCGGAAAGTTACTATTTTAGGAAAGTTGTATGTTTTGGGACATTAATATCGTCCTATAATATCCGTTAAGTCCATGATCCTAAAACACACTACCTAAACCTAAACGCCAAACTTCCAAGTCCATCTCGCTAATAAATACCAAAAGTTACTATTTTTAGAAGTTTTTCCGTTTTTTGAAATTCCGATAATATATTTGTGACATTTCTAAAGTTTCCACTTAATATACTAGTGTTTATATACGTTTCGCCAATGTTTTAAAAGCTCAAATCAACCCGAAAGTGCCCGAAAACCCATTTTCTAATTCCAATCAGCAACTATATTAGTTATTTTTCCGAAAAGTGTTCCAAAATTTAGTTCGCCATAACTTGGCCGTTTTAAATCCGTTTTTAGTGTTCGATATATGAAAATCTATCTATTCGAAACAAGCTTTCCAAAAACTACCTTCTCGGCTAATGAAGACATTTTTAAGTTGCCCAAAACCTTAAAACAAAATCGGATCAAGCACCATAACTTTATTCGCAAACGCTTTCCAAAAATCCATCCAAACTTACAATAGTGCTAAAAACATACTACCTAACCCGTTCATCACTACTAATCCAACCAACAAAATCCACTCTTAATCTCTCCTAATCCCATCATCATCTTTGTTGCAACACACAAGTTCACTCATCCTTTCCATAGATAAAGTATTAATATCAAGAACACATAAAACTTTATTAGTTCATAAACCCACTAGTTTCTACTAAAAATAACACAAACACTAAAGGATATGTATATAAGACTTGATTTAGAACATGAGAATATAAAAGATGGAAGAGATAGGTTCAAGATTTGCTTACAAGATGAAGAACAAGCTAGATATAACAAGAACTTGAAAAGGAAGTGAAGGATCTTGAAACCCAAATGAAAATAACCAAAACCCTAGCTATAGATCTTGAACAAACCCTTGCAATCAAAGAACCAACACTTGCAACCACCTTAGACATGGCCAAAAATCAACCTAGAACACTTAGATCTTGAAGGAAATCAAAGAAAATGAAACCTTACAAGGGGTGTTTGTTTGCCGAGACCACAAGGAGAGAAAGAGATAAAAGATGAGATTTTTGAGAGGCTTTGAAATGAATGAATGACCTAAATCTTTACATGTGGTATTTATATAGGGAGTGACTAGGGTTTTGGGTGTGTCTTGGCTCACTCTAATAACTTGAATCATCCCCTTTATGGTCCTTGTGGTTTGAAGATTTTGAGCAGGGGGGGGTGGGGGGGGGGGGGGGGTTCATGACTTGTTTCCTAGCCAAAATAATTAAATGAAATGCTTCTATAGTGGTTAGTAGAGTTGTGGCCTCCATAAGACCAATGATAGCATCACAAAAACAAACAAAATAAATAAACATTATAAAAAAGAAAAAGAAACGCCGCCCCCCCCCAGTCTTCACTTTCCACCCAACCTCCACCCCCCACTCCCCACCCCCCCCGCACCGCACCCAAATTCCCCGACCGCGGGACAGCCACCCACCCCACTCACTTCACCCCAATTCCCCACTCCCGTCCTACCCACCCAACGTGCCTACCCCCCCAGCCATGAAGTCCCACGGGGAGTAAGTAAGAAGTCACAAGTGCATGCATGGGGAAAACTACAAGGATGTCACCATCTTGCATGTGATGTAGTTGAAATTCAAAATAAAAGTAAAAGATGCTTCATGGATTAAATTAGTGTGTGTGTACATGTGTGTTTGGAGTAGGGGGGACACATAAAATTTTTGACTTACAATCACAAGACGTACGGTAACTAGGGTTTACATGCAAAGGTGGTAAGTTTCCAAGGTTCTGTTTGACGTAAAACGCTAAAAACGCGAAACGCACACGAAAAATGTAAAAATTGCAAACGCAAGCATACTAAACTACGTAACACTAATAAATGATTAAATAATGAATAATACGGGTGGACTAAACCCAGTCCGACATCAGAACGCTTCCGATAATGATTTTTAAGTTTTACGCGTGATAACTTCTCGGAAAATTGCCAGATTTAAATGTAACGTATAAAAGTTTAAAGTAATGATCGTAAATGTTTAAAATAATGACCTGAAATTCACGGGTATCACACTCCGTATCTTCCTTGATGGATACGACATATAGGATGTTAGAACAGTAATCTTCAAATGTCTTCGTTTAAGCTCTAGAATGCGTTCCTTTTTGCTAATCTTCACCAAGTACTCCATAATTACTGCAATTCTTAAATATAAATGATTAAGTAACAATTCTTGCAATAATTATACAAAATGGGTTATTTACATGAGATAAATGATGCTATAAAAGTAACGTTATTTGATTTCATCACCCGTGCGCTGCTCATAGGGTGTGCGTAAGTGTTAATGGCTGAATGTTGGTGTTCGGGTTTTGCTCAATGCGGTTTGTTTCAAAGTCGGGTCAGGGTCAAAAGTAACATTCCCAAGCGTGATCCTATTTGATTTTGGGTTTCTCTAGTTCGGGAATTTGGGTATGGGTCAATTTGACTATCGGTAAGATGTTAAAAAAACCCGTTAGTTTAACTGTTTTAATTAACCATAGTTAAAACAAAACTTAGAGGTTTTAATAAGCTCTAAACTTTGTCTTTAAACTACCATTGTGTTGTGGGTTTCTTCAAGTCTTAACCTTGGTACATTTTTAATGAGCATTAATCCATGTAGTTTAAGTTGCAATTTTTCAAATATAGCAAGTTTAGTATTGATTTTTAGATCACATATTCAAGTATTCTAGAATTAATTAATGTTAACAACATCATATCACATAAACAATCATATCACATCAGCCCTTAATAATTTTATAATTGTTACCATAATATTCTTCCTAAATTATGTTAGCATAAATGTGTTTTCTTATTTCATTCCAACTTGGACCTCTAATGGATAACAAAAAGCATCACAGACTAACCAAAACTAAAATCATCACAAACTTCATTTCGCAAAACTATACCAGAACATACTACAAGTGTGAAAAATCATCAAACAACAATTAAATCGCATCACGACATAAAAAATTTGTTAAATTAAAAAATACCTATTCCAGCAACATGTGCATTATCGGATATTAAGTAAGGCGCAATTAACTGCGTCTAACGCCTTATCTTGTACAATGGCATTTGAATCACTAACTGTCTTCTTAAAAAGATGACCTAATAATAAATCAATATAATATAAATATACATTACAGTTTAACCTAACGAAATATATACTAATGTAAAAATAAAAAAATGTACCTAATTCACAGATACGATGATCTTTAGGATCTGTAATAGAATCACATAAGAATTTTAGGTCAATATTTGCAGCATACCGAACCTTTGAGTTCAATAGATCCTCCCAACATAACCTCTTTATTTACTCAGCTCAACTTAAACCATCACGACAATGGTCCCAGTAACACCGACATCAACTTCGTTCAAGAAAAGTTCAAATTGGGTATGTGCAGCCTCAGTCGACATACTGTGTTTGGTTTGGTTTATGCAGTGCTGAAAGATAAGTTAAGAGGTGTGGGGAGGTAAAGCAGTAGACCTTATAGATGTCATAATTGAATGTTTTCTAACTCCATGATCTTTTGTATTCTTTATTGTTGTAATTGGATGATGGTTTGCATCCTTAAAACTGTCGAACTGTTGATATTCGAGGGAATTATATGGGCTGTTATCACATTTATCTACACACGGCTGCAAATTTTAATAGAGGGGTTTAAATGGGATTAAATCTTAAAGACTTCATCATAAATGATGGGACTAAGTCTTTTATAGTATGGGGTATTTAGACCCGTGCGATGCACACGGGTTGTATCTAACTGTTCAATGCGCACCGTCTTGTTCTTCTGATCCTTGAAATTAAGGAACAGTACATCAATGGGCTTAGGTGTTGGTTCAATGTTACAGTCCTCCAAATTTCTAACGTTAATTATCTGACTACAAAAAAATTATAATTAGACAAAAAAAATAACTTTTTAAATTCAAAAGCAAAGAGACAATTTGTGTAGCTTGGTGTCTTAAGCTATCAAGTTGGGTGATAGTTAAGGGATAAATTTAGTTCCTTTTTGGGCAAAAGTGGTTGTGAGTACATATGCATCATGTTTAGTAAAGATCAACATGTAAACCTGACAGCCAAATGAATCTCACCCATCTTTTTCACCCCTAATGGATGCAAAACTAAGAGGGGTACAAATGGGTGTAAACACGGTTAGTTTCAAGAGTGGAAAGATGAATTCTAACCTTACCAATTCTCGAATCCTTGGCACTTCCAGCCTTATCCCCTCTATGTAGATTATAGTTCTCAAAAACACCAATGGTTATCACAATACATGGATCAAAAACCAAACGATTAAGTTCTACATAAGCATACTTACAACGTAAGCAAAGGCTTATTTCATGCCT